>JAULKK010000007.1:1817552-1834539 GCA_032355705.1 Rubia peregrina
AAAATTTGATGTTTAGAAAATACATCATGAAGGGAATCCAATGATATCTCACATAATGATATTTGTATCTATATACTTGTTAAAATTTATGGTCAAATGTTTCTTGAGAAAGTTGACAAAAAAGTGTGCAGGTTGAACTGAGACGGAGGGAGTAGTAAGCCACATCAAGTAAATAAGGTCAGTTTTCAGCCCAATAGAAAAAGAAGCGGTCCACAATTTGTACTTGCATCAAACCGCCATGACTTACCCAGTTTGAGATATCGTGGACTAATATAAGAGCCCGGTGGATTTAGGCCGTGTTCTTTAGATCTTATATGAACTGATCTAATTTGAACTGAACTAAAATTAGTGTGTTGAAAAATAGTAATAATGTAGCTAAATAAAGCTAAATTTCACTAAAATTCATTTTTACTAAACTGAAGATAAGCTCTAGAGAACATGGCCTTAATCAAGTTGATACAATTAAATACTTAACAAAATGGAATACTTTGATTTTATAATTAAATGGGGAAAAGAGGCCTAATCAGAAATCTTTCTAAAAGTAGAAAGATATTTGTGTAATGTAGGTACAATATAAATTATTAAAATGTGAAGGATAAAGAGGTAGCATCTGTAAAGGTTAAAGGTATGGTCGTGGCTTCATAAAACTTTGCAAACATTGGTCCAAACTCCAATGCCTAACTGAGATGCTCACAAAAGCAGAGCAAGACATGGTACTGTTTGGGCTGTGGTAAACAGTGAGGTTCGGAAGAGATTTTCAATGCCTAAATCAGAATCTTTCTAGAAATTCTAGTATTCCTCGAACAGATTTTTCTTTGATTCCAAAAGATGTCCAATTGAACCATCAGTAGTTGTAATCTCATGGACAGAGTGGTGAGAAGATTGGGGTGTTAATAAATGGTTCGAATCAGGGGCGAATCCAGGAATTCAAAAGCGGGGTATCTTGTGACGACAGTCAAAATAGGTCATCTTGTGACGGGTACATGGTCTGGTCCACTGATAAAGGGTGTTTTTGCAGTAGTCTGTATTCGTAGAACAAAGTTTTCGGCGTACAATGAAAATAACATCAAACCCATTAAATCATATGTACAACACAACAATTAAGATAGTATAAATTTCTTAGCAAAACCCTAATTCAAGGCATTGCGAAACTAAAATCAATAAGTATAATCAGGTAATAAGATTTGTAGATGGAGAATTACCTTGGGCTTTTACTTCCAAAGAGTGCCTTAAAATTTTTAACTCATTTCTTATAATTGAAACTGAGATTGAACGGTTGCATTTATTGCAACTTTACTCGGGTTGCGATTCCGGAACTGATGTCGGGCCTTTATACTTTTATGGTCAGGATGTTCCAAGTCTGGAACTACTCACCGAAATACCTTACGAACTCGGAAATCTTGTCGGTCTTTCATATTTTTTGGCAACAAAGTTGTCCCGGACTTGGAACAAGTATCAGATCACTGTTCCAAGTTCGTAACTGCGACGTTCAAAGACACTACGACATAACCGCCTTTAATCATCACTGATCACAGGCGGTTATTAGCAAAACGGTCTTCCTTCTCTAACGTTCAAACCTTGGTTAAGATTAGAGCCGCCTTTAAAAGGTCTGGGCGTCCGAAATACAACAATTATGTGTTGGAAACCCCTGTCAGAAGGCGGTTTTAAAAAAATTATCTGAAACCACTTTCGAACGTTGTCTTTAATGAGGCCTCCTCCACTACTTATATGCATATTTTTTTATATGTACTGCATGCACTTGTAGGTGCGCTTGTTGATTGAGCTCTATCTCCATGTAGACTGGATTCTTACCTACATTCCTCCTACCAACGTCTTATATTATATTCAGGTTAAAAATTAGTTCGAGGGGAAAAGAGGGTTTAAATTTAAATAACAGTACTTTATTTATTCGATTAAGTTTGTTTTGTCAAGTTTGACATTTTTGTTTATAGCAAATATTGTTTTATTTTTATTCACTAGCTTATTTTTTACTTTTTATTCATTCAATTTAATTTTCTTTATTCATTTAATTTCGTATTAATTTGTGTGCTTGAAGTTGAAATGTCAATTTTAAACAGACAGCGGAGTACAACATTCATTTTTACAGTACAGAAACCACCATGCATGCTTCCTCTTTCTAATTATTCGATCACCACTCTTTAGTGGTGCTTTCTTTTAATAATAAAAAAATTAGGAGAATCAAAGTAGGATTAATTAGTCTGTCCAATGCTCCAGGACCACACCCATTATCCATGTTACCGTGATTAATTCCGGTTTTTGCACCAATAGAAATTCTGGGTTAAGTAAAAGTAAAGTAAATTCTGGCCAAGTGGTCATAATCAAATTTTGTTCTTTGTTTAACTTTAAGACATTTTTGTACAAAATTGTTTAACTTTTGATTGAAAATTTTGAAAAATTGATAGGCTTGGATGATGTTCTGTATTAAGGAAAGGATGAAATTTCATCATTTTGTTAATAAAAAGTGTTTTGCTTATGGTTTTAGTAGGGAGAGACCATGTGCAGTGGCGAAACCACTCTGAAATTGCTATTGTGGTTTCAATTTATTAAATATTCAATCTCTCTCTTCCACTTCATCAATTGAAACCACTCCATTTTTACCTCAACAGGAGAATGAAACCACTTCATGGACGCCACTTAATTTTCTCTATCTCATTCATTAATATTACCTTCAATATTTAATTTAATAAATTTGCATACTCAAAATAAATTGAAATGGAAAATTTAATAATACACTTGTAATTTTTGAATTGAATTGAATTTTTTAAATTGTAATATTTAAAATTAATTTTAATTTCTAAAAATTATTTTATGAACTGGAATTAAAAAGAAACATATTATCAGAATTTTTAAAAAAAACAATTTTTAAAATTTTCAAAAATTACATTTGAATTTTCAAAAATGCAGATTTAAAAAAATTAATTGGAACATGTGACACCACATGATTGGCCCACGTGTGCTAATCAAATCAACAAAAACAAAAGGGAAAAGGGTCAGCCGCTGCATGTCGCGTCGGCCTCCCAGTCACATGGCCATCTGACGAAGTCAGAACTGAGTCAGTTGCAGATAAGGGAAACTACTGATCGGTTCCAATTAATTGGAACCACATTGAAATCCCCATTGTGTGGTTTCACTTCGATTTCAAAGTGGTTTCAGTTCCGAACTGAAACCAATCTGAAACCCCCATTGCACATGCTCTAAACTAAGCACCCGTGCTAAAGTGCTTTGTTTATAAACTAAGCACCCGTGCTAAAAATGCTTATTTATGATGCAGATGTTATTTTTGAGGGAAAACGAAAGACGATCTCCCCACATGTTCAAAATAAGTCAAAATAAAACATTTTTCTTATAAATACAACTCTTCTAAAAACACTCAATATCTACTGCAAGAGCATCTGAACTTAACCTTAACAGGTCACTTTCTTAATGTGAGTACCGCAACTCTTCGTCAATAAGCACTCTCTCTCTAGAGAGAGAGAGAGATGATGATGATGATATATATATAATCATTTAATTAGTTGATTAATTAATTTAATCAGGACCAATAGTTTCAGGCTACTGGATGCTTTCATGGATATCACATCAAAATACATAATCATTCTGGATTATTCAATTTATAATTAATTACCATCAGCTATTTTCCCAAAGCACCATATAATAGAAATTATTTGTTTGGTGCTGTCATCCGGGAATATTGAAATCATTTTGACTAAACTAAACCCAAGTTAACATACTAATATTATAATATGTTAATTATTTTAATTATTTACTATATATAATCAATCATAACTCGTTAAAATTTATAATTTCTAAAGATATATTTAAAACCATAAATATCTCACACTATATCTATATATCACTAAAGAAAATCCAAATAAACACATAATCTAAAACAATAAATATTTGGATTTTTTATACAATGATAGAGTATTTTTTGATAGAAATATGTATACATATTATTCATTTATTATACATGGAAAAGTCTTGTTTTATACCGACAAACTGTTAAATGAGGACAATATATAATTAGTGAAATTAATTAGGTCATTTAATATTTACTTTTATTTATTGCATTAAGATACACATAATTATGATAAAATTTTAAAATAAACCTCAACATATATATAATTACTTTTTTAAAAACTTGAATGAAATATAATAAAAACAATCTGTTTTTATTGTATTCAATATTTAAATATTTCTAACTAAATTAATTATTTCACTTCATAACTCATATAGTTTTTCTTAGATGACTAAATTTTAAAAAAAATTAAAAAAAACTTAATTTTTAATTTAAATGTCAGACACAAAATGTATATCTTAATATTTTAAATAATAATATTGCGCGGATACTGGGCTAGTACGTATCTAATTAGATAGTAGTATAATACAAAAGCTAGTCCGGAGTTCAGGGAAGAGAGCTGTCCCTAAATTAACCCCACCATGTGTTGTCATGTACTTCTGTTATATCTGTTTAATTTGATAATTAGGGTTCACTTTTTTCCAAACTAATTATTTACTGATATGCATACATATTAATATTGTCTGATTCATAAGGATAAACTTGTTAGTCTGTACTTTGAAAAGGGTCAGCATATCATAGTTCTTAAAAAGTTTTTGGAATTATTCATCATGAAATGAAAAATTAAATGGTGAAACATCTAAACACAAACTAAATAAGATTAGTACTTAATCATGTCATCCTATTATGCATCTTGAACTTGATCTTCATCCCCAACCAATGGTACTTTTCAGGTTTAGTTGGGTACAATTCGCTGTATCGCAGAGAGTCAGCACGCATTCGTGTATGCTTATCGACCACACATTTTAAAATTCGCTATATTATTTAAAGAATTTTAAGCATACCTATTAAGAGCATTAGAGAGAGACTAATGCCTAAATTAATGGGGTGGGTAAAGAAGGGGGGACCATTTATATATTGTATTAGAGATCTGGAAATATGAGGAAATATAGATGTTTTTCAAATTTTTAGGGTTTTGGGGGCTTGGAGCAAATAAGTTAAATTAATGGGGCCAAATCTAGATTAGAATCTTGTTCAAAATGCTTAGGAAAAGTGACCTAACTCGTAACATGCGTACAAATGACTGGAATTTTGCCTGCCAATATTGCTTGACTACATGTAAATGTGCAAGAATCTTTGATTCAGCCAATTTATAATTATTTAGGAAGTGATATTAAGCTAGTTTTAAGAAAATGATCATGACTTTCTACTATTTTAATTACCATAAGTACATGATTTTAGGTTAAAATATGACCAGTAGAATTTTAGTGATTAACTAATTGGTATGCATTCCTGAATTATCTCCCGAAAAGTTGTAAATAGTCAACTATACATGATAGATACTCTTCACACAATAATTGTAAATCTTTTAAATATATATTTTTTAGAGGCTTCTTATTAAACTGCTAGCCGTTCTTCTTAAGGAACAATTTCTTACTTAAGAATATTTATAATTTTAAGTGAAATTTATTTAAGAGTCCGTCTCTTGAAAGACGGTCTTTACATAAGTTATGGAAAGATCAAGGTTTAAACTGCAGATTAGATGAAATTAAGATGGAATTTTTGGGTTGCATTAATCGGGTCATAAACTTATAACTATTACGTGTTGTATAGTAAATTTTTAATATTGCAACTAAAAGCTTTTACATTTCTATAATTCTATTTCAATCCCGTCTTTCCATATGCATATGGAAAGACATTCTTTCTCAAGACTTTGCCTTTATTAAGGAGCACTTCTTATTAAGCAACTACTACTATAGATTGCCTAAAATTAATAAATTCGAGAGAAAATTAATGACCGAGCCCGTCATAAATATATTTAAAACTTCATGTTTGTTAAGAATTTATATTGCATTCTCCTATTAATTAACTATTGGCAAACTTAATTACTCATACAATACAAGAATAAAAATTCTTAACTGATGTATTTTTTTTATAAAAAAAATCAATCATTCAAAAATGCTTGAAACACACCCAACAACGATTACAATAAGTGGAATTGACATCCAACATAACTACAGCAATAGCTAACATATTGCAAGGATATCTAATTACATCTCAACCAGACTGATTGTTTGTACTATTGCAGATTAGAAATTCAATGAAATTGTAACATCGCCCTCGATATTAACTCACTTGCAGAAAAAACCATGACCACTTAAAAGAAAAGAACGTATCACACATCAGTATCACTATGCTAAATAGGGATCATTCTTAGCCGATGTTAAGTATACTAATTTTATAAGCCCTGATAAAAATCACAATAAATACCCTTTTATGAGATACAAGCCTAGGTTAGACAATTTATTTGCAGCCGATTTTATAAAAATGCATAACATGTCCTATATTCATAATAAAAAATGCACACATAACAAGTCCAAAACATAAAAACTGAAGAACATTTTCTTGATTCTATTTTATTAAACCACAACTCCAATTATAGAACTGACGCTCTATTCTCATGACTTATTTAAAGCTAAGTTCAGTTCAGTTCAGTTCAGTATGAAATGCTCGGGAGAATAGTCCTAATCTATACTCCGTTCGTCCCAGCAGTATATCCTAATAAATTAAGCTTTGCCCTAGCTATTTTTAATCAACTGCACATGATCAAGCATGGATAAATCTATAAAAGAGGCAAGTTAAGACAGAAGAGAGCAACGTGTCTGTGTTTTAGAGGTTTGAGCCCATAATTTTGTCTTCAACCCTTCCTCTTTATAGACACAGCCATTACTTATAACAATGGCAGACAACTCCACAGATCACAGATCAGCTTCCGAAGAAGCCCTCTTCTGCTACCCCACCAACGGCAGCGACGACGGGGGCGGCCAGCCGGGGCCCTACAAGGAGCAGGATCGGCTTCTCCCGATCGCGAACGTGGGGCGGATCATGAAGCAGATCCTCCCCACGAACGCCAAGATCTCAAAAGAGGCCAAGGAAACCATGCAAGAATGCGCGTCGGAATTCATCAGCTTCGTGACGGGAGAGGCCTCGGATAAGTGTCACAGGGAGAAGAGGAAGACGGTAAATGGAGACGACATTTGCTGGGCTCTGGGGAGCTTGGGGTTCGATGAATATGCTGAGCCGTTGAAGAGGTATTTGAACAAGTTTAGGGATTTGGAGGGGGAAAAGGCGGCGGCTAATCAGAACAAGAACGGTAATAACATGAGTAATAATGTTGTGAGTTCTGGTGGTAATAATCTTGATGAAGATGATGAATCGAGGGGGTTCAATTCGAGAAAATCATTGAATTTCTGGGATGAGAATAGAGATTCTTATGATTCCAGGGGTTTTAAGTAATTAAAGGTTTGTTTATGATCTCCTTGAGTGTTCATGTAAGTTTTTCATTTTGTTCATTTTGGTCTTTCTTCTTTTTGGTTGGCTCTTTCTTTTTCTCTTGAAAATGGGATCAGAAAAAATTGAATTCATGAAGTCATGAATTGGTGATTATAGTTTAGGGAAGATGTGGGTTTAATTACTAATAAGTGGTTATGAACTTCACTTTGCTGAATTATTGGGTGATAATTTAATTACTTCTTAGCTGAGAAGTTGCTAGCTACTAGATTTTGTTTTTGAAAATAAGAATTGTATCACTGATTATCCAATGGTGTTACAAAATTTGAAGGACTACTCCATATTAAAAAGTTCAAGGAACTCGTCTTGAAGAATTGAGCCAATTTATGTGCTATCTTGTTTTCCTGTCTAGGATCCATTGAATTTTGGTTCCTGTAATTTTGTTAAGCCGGATTTGATATCCTCTATGATTAAACCAAAATCTGATCTATCCTCTGGGCAACTCTGATTATTATTTGCGCATCGCCCATAATGATATCTGGTGGTATGTTCTGTGTAACACAACCTTTGATGGCAGCAGCTAGAGCTAGTGCTTCTGTGACAAGTTCATAGAGAGGTTGTTGTAGTTTTATAGATTTCCCATACATCCATTGCTTGTCTTCTGTTCTTACATACCATCCAAGATATGTGCAGTTTTGCGTTGTTGCTGCATAAAAATTAACGCTCTTCCAGTCATATCCATACCAGCTATTTGTCCTACTTCTCTCCTTTGTGACCCTTCTGTATCTGTGGATTGTAACTTTTTGTCATTCTTGATTATTTTCATCTGTTGGAGCGCATATTGAACAGATTGAGTCGGAACCAAGTTATATTTTTTTGTCATGGAGGAGCTCATTTCTACGACACCACAATTGGTTAAAAAATTATAGCTGCTAAAGATATCGCTTCCTTGTCCAGTTCAAGTAGCATGTCGGTAATCCAAAGGGACATGATTGGCTGTTGATATTTGTAAACCAACTCATGTAGATCTGCTGCAAACCAAACGTGGTGAGCCAATGGACAATGGAAAAATATGTGTTCAGCTGATACATCTTCCGATTAACAATTTGCTGCTAGCTACTAGATTGTTGGTTTTATTTTACAGATCATTTGGTTGAACATGGAAGTTGATTGTTTAGGGTATTTGACTTTTTTATATATATATTTTTTTTGAAATTGGAAATTGTTGACTGGTTGATATAGGGACAGTAAAATTTCCACTTATTAAAGGATCTAGGTAGACTAAATTTCTTCATTTTGTAGGATATTGATGCTTCTCAGTAAATTTTCAAGTCAATGGTTTTGTCAACTAAATAACCATATCTCTTCTACTTCTCATAATTTATATATAATTCCTACTAGTTTAGTTGTCAATCATAGTAAATATAAAATTTTCTAGCATGTACTTGATTAGGGAAATATATTTGCTGAGCATGTACTTAAATTTAATTATTATTTTTTAAGGAAAACCTCTTATGGAAGCTAGCTGGAAATTAGAACTAGCTAAAATTGAAATAAGGGATGCCTTAATAATTACATAGTGACTGGTCTGGAATTCATGAAAAGGTGAATGTATTTATGATTAGTTGCACCATTTAATAGAGGTGACCAGGTCTTGTTTTCCAAAAATATATATTTCAATTTAATTCATTTCATTTTAATTAGTTTAGTTTATAATAAATATGATTTGGGGGCAGTTTAGTTTACTTTATTTATATTATATCTATTTTCAGTATATTTGTTATTAATTCAGATCAATTTAGTTCAGATTAGTTCAACTCAACTCCAAAGAAGAGGACCTTAGTGATTTGGTCTTTTAATGAATTTCAACTATAATGTTTTGCTATAAAAATTTATCTCTATTTTCACTCTTATTTATGTAAGAATCTAGCTTAATTAAATATAAATTTATTGGTTGATCAATTTTGAGCTCATCTGTTTTTTAGAAAGTCTCATATTAGACTGACTAAGGGTTGGACCAATAATGAAAATTTTAGTTTCAATAAATTTAAGGGTCAAATTATAATTATTTATACATTGAAATTCATTTTTCAAAATAAAAGTTATAGGAATCTCGTTGCAATAAATAAACACAAACAACAAATTACATCAAGGGATATATACCAATATAACCTTACCTACGTGACTAAATACCAATATAACGCTCAGATAATTTCTAGTGCAAAAATAACCCTAACTAGTTAGCATAAGTGTCAATATAACCCTCAGACCTCATTTCTGGCATTGACTTCCATTTTTTGACGTTGATTGTATGTAAAATGTCCTAAATATTCTTTGTGTTAAAATCTGAATTTGAGTTGACAAATTTACCACCTCCAGCTCACTGCCGCCACCGCCGCCTCTAGCCAGCCAGTCACTACTATCACTTCCACCTCCAGGCCACCACCACCACCTCCGACTAGCCAGCTAGCCACCACTGCCCGCCTCCACCTCACAACAACATATTAGAGGAGCCACCGAAAAAAATAGAGCCACCCTATTCAGAACCACCTGTCCCCTTGTTCAGAACATTTATAGAACTCTTCCATCGTTCAAAACCACCCTTCCCTCGCCGCCTATGGTAGTGACCCACAACGACACCAGTGTCCCCTAGTCGACGCCAACCAACCAGCTCTCACCACCACCCCCACCCTAATCGATGTTGGCGGAACCTCCACCACTCCAAATCTCAAAACCCTAATCGGCGTCACCACTCCAACCTGTTCGGCGGAAAGGGAGTATGGGTTCAACCCATCTGGAACCAGGAAGGGAAGAAGAAGAAGGAGGAGAAGCAGGAGTATGGGTTCAACCCGTTCGAAACACTAATTGACGCCACCGTTCCAACCGTGGTTCACGCGGAGAGGGAGAATGGGTTCAACCCATTCAGGAAGGGGAGAAGAAAGGGAGAGAAAAGAGGGGAAATTGAGAAATTAGGGCATAAATGTAATTTCACAAAAAAAAAATTAAAAAAAATTCAGAGGGTTAAAACAAATTTTCACTGAATTCCGGCTAAAATTGATCGGAATGGGTAGTTTTGCACGTATGTCAATTATGTCGAGTTATATTGACACTTTCAAACACTGAAAGGTTATATTGGCACTTACGTGAAGTAGGTAGGGTTATAAAAGCACTTTTCTACATCAATTATAAAATAACCTCGTCTAATGGTTTGTCAATGTAAAACAAGAATTTGTGCTTTTTTCTGCTTAATTAATCTATTGTATTTTTTTTGGTTTCTTTGTTATTTATATTTGCATTTAATATTTTGAGTGCACAAACTTTTTTTAGACAGATTACATACAAGGAATCATATTACATAACATACTAATTTAGAGTTTAGTTAGGAGACACCACCATTGAATCTAATGAATCTCAGTGGAGTATGAAGCTTCATCAATTTGAATAGCTAGGGACGTCCTCCTGAGAACACTTAAACGCTGCACCACCAACGAACCGCCGTCCAGAACCACCATGATCTCACCATCACCGACCACATGTAGGTTGGAAAACCACAGCAGGAGCCACCAACTCGATCCCATGACGCTGGGTAATCCTCATCAAGAAATTGCTCTTATATTCACAATTCTTGATGGGAGTGTGTTTTGAACTCTGAACCTCTAAGTTATAGAGAGTGTGGTTTTACCACTAAACCAGGCTGAATTCATGCACAAACTCTTATTTTATATCACCTAATTGTATGATTTTTTTATGATTAGCATTTGGGTGATTTGATGTATATTTCCATTCATAGCAAACAAATTCCCATTATTTTAAAAATATTTTAAATATATCTCAAAATATAAATGATCTAACCTTAAAATATATAGGAGCAAGTTTTATTATAATTGATCTAATCATTACGCAGCCTAACAAAAGACACTCTCATTTATTTGTGTACCTGTATTGTTTGAAGTGGTATAGTGTGAAAAAACAAATAATAATATGAACACCTAAAGTAAATAACTAACACTAAAATATTAAAATAAAAATTATGAGTGAAGTAATTCTATTGGTATAGTTGGAAAAAATACTTATTTTTAAAATAAAAGGTATTTTATGGGGAAAATACATCAGATCCTAAACTTTTAAATTAAGTCGCATTCCTAACAAATACATCATAATTAATAAAGAAAGATGGCCCAACAATATTAATTGTCAATTTATAAGGACCTAAGCTGTTTTTTAAGAAAAAATATTACATTTTATTTTTTAGAAAGGGAAACTACCTATCTAAATATCGGTAGATGACACTTTATTTTATTTTTGCTTATTAAGACTACTTTCATATTATGAAGGAATTAGATGCATGGTTTACATGAATGATATCAGGAATATAAAACGGGGAGTAACATGGGCCATTTAGTTTCTTTCTGAGATTATGGCCCAGATTCTCTTCATGAGTTTTATATTTTTTTAAACATATTGTAATTAAATATTGGCAAAATCTTGGGAAATACCGTCTTTCCATAGACATATGGAAAGACGGGGTTGAATTGGAATTATAGAAAGGTAAAAGGTTTTATTTGCAACATTAAAAATTATTATGCAACATTTAAGAGTGATAGGTTTATGACCCGATTAATACAACCCAAAAATTTATTTTAATTTCTTCAAATTTACACTTTAAATCTTGGTATTTCCATAACTTATAGAAAGACCGTCTTTCAAGAGACGGACTCTTAAAAATAATGTAGTTTATTTAAAAAAATTAATGATTTTTTATGATTTTGGTCAATTTGGGTCGATTTGGGTCGACCCATGACCCAGTCCGACCCGACCTGGCCCGACCCTAAACTATAGAATTTTGGCCCGACCCGACCCATTTGTTTCAAAATTTTGGATCAATTTGGGCCCGCCCCGACTCGTGAACACCTCCTAATAGTAAGGTCTTCTATGGCAGCATCCATCTTAATAAAGTTGCATATACTATTCCCAACAAATTGAATTGACGATATCTTAAAGTAAATGTGTGCCATGTTTGTGGTGAAATCAGGAGTCCACTGGAGCACTTTCATCTGAGCTCCCTGAAAGATCCACAAACCATTTGTTAAGCTTCTAGGTCTAGATTATTGGGTAAAGAGGTTGAAAGAAGAGGTAATTTGGTTTTCAGAGCAGCAAGAAAGGTTTTAGTACCACTCGAAGGTGGTGGCTAAACCATAATGGAGAATTTTGAGACAAGAAATGACAATTATTGGCAACCAGAGTTGGAGAGAGAAGAAAGGGGTGGGGTGGGGTGGGGTGGGGTGGAGAGTGGTTATGTAGTATATTTTTTTGATTAAAATTTTCATTTTTTCCGTACTCCCTCTGATTTTTTTATCTCACTATAAAATGACACAAGTTTCTTTTAAAAATTGAAATGAGTAGTGGAGATGGAATTGAGAGAATAAAAAATAAATTGGATGATTGAAAATAATCTAAAATTTGTCAAAACTGGAATGTGCCATTAAGAAAATATCATAAAAAGGAAATGGTACCAATGCAAAAAGACCCAAGGGAGTATACTTCCTCTATCCCAACTCAGGCTGTACACTTTAACTTTCAACAGTTGACTTGAAGAATGTTTAATCCTTAGTATCTTTCATTAAGGATACGTATAGTTTTTATAACGAATCTAACAAGGTATCTCACAATAATTTTTATATGTATACACCAATTCAATTTTATGGTCAAAATTAAGAAGTTTTTAACAAAGTAAAAAGGTGAAATTGCAATTTAATTTGAAACAGAGGAATATAACATTTAAAAAGCACTCTATGTATCTCTTCCATCATCAATGTTTCTAAATAAAAAATGATACTCCCTCCGTCCCACCTCAAATTACATAAAATATTTCACGATATTAAAGAAACATATTTGACCGTTAATATGTTTAACTACATATAATAATGACATATCAAAAGTTGATATTTAGAAACTAATTACAATAAATCCAACCATAGTAACTATCAAAAACTAATGGGGGTATAATAGTAATTTATTTTACTTTCAATTTTTTTATCGAGGCAAAAATGTCTTTTCATGAAATTTTAGTTAAAAGTTGTCGGAATAGGTACATTTTCACTTACACTTACTATCTATGGTTATATTTTCACTTCAATTATCAAAATGTTATATTGACACTTATGTGAATTATGTAGAATTATAAAAGTACTTTTCTCAACAAAAAAACTACTCACCCGCCCCATTTCAAACTGCAATTTAACTATTTATGTAGTCAAAACTTCCAAAATTTGACCGTAAACTTGAGTTGGTACATAAATATAAATACTATTTTGTGATATATTGTTATAATCGTTATAAAATATATTTTTAAATTTCAACTTTTCATTAGTTCTATTTATCTTTAATGAAAGATATCAAAATCAAACATTTTTCAAATCAAATTTTAAAAGTCAAAGTGTACAGGTTAAAATGGGACGATGAGATGGAGTACTATGATGTCGCCACTAGTGGAAAGAGCTTGATTGAAGGAACCGCTTTTGATTGATTTCCGATTGATGTTCCAATTTTGGAACT
The DNA here is from genome assembly GCA_032355705.1 of Rubia peregrina. Classification (NCBI taxonomy): domain Eukaryota; kingdom Viridiplantae; phylum Streptophyta; class Magnoliopsida; order Gentianales; family Rubiaceae; genus Rubia; species Rubia peregrina. Next base: position 1,831,438 of record JAULKK010000007.1, read on the forward strand.
GCTTTCAGATCTGATTAAAGGCATCAAAAATTGATCGAAGGCAGTTATTGAAAAATCGCCTTTGATGAACATCAATTAAAGGCGGAACCTATTTTGGACCCGATAGAAGGCGGTTTTTGAAACCACCTCTGATCAATACTATCAAAGGCAGGGTCATAGAAGACACTTGAAAAATGTCTTCTCTGATCCAATAAAACTGCATTTTAATAGACCTTTCCCCACTAGTGTGCAGCGCAGGTAAAATAAAGAGATATTTTTCGTTTAACCGCTCTGAACTAGAGTATGTAAGATATATACTGTTCAAGGTATACTTAGAAACTTTTTATTTCAATTCAGTTTTTGTAGATTTTACATGGGGAAAACACATAATACTACATGTGCTGATATAGTATTCTTTCTGCTTCTCTATATATGGTATCCAGGTTTGACCCTCACGCATATGAAATGTTTGTCTCAGGCCTCACTTTTTAAAAGAATTATACTATATATATATTTCCATATATATATATACAAATTAGTAAATATAATATGCTCCAATTAGTCGTCTCAGCAATAAAAAATTTCTATGTCAGACCCCATTTTATAAAAAATTAGATGTTAAATATTACTATATGGGAGACCCTTTTTTCCCTCTAATTTGCTTCAATCTCCCAAATTGTTAGGGCCGACCCTGATGGCACGGTAACTTTATGCGTTTGGATTTAGGTGAATAAAATAAGTGGATGAAATTAAATTTAGAAAAGAAAACGTAGAATAAATATGAAATCATGTAAAAAAATATAAAGACAAAGTTTTGGGAAAAACCATCTTTCGATAGGTATATGAAAAGACGGGACCAAATTAGAATTACAGAAAGGTAACAGGTTTTAGTTGCAATATTAAAAATTTATCATGCAACGTGCAGTGGTTATAAGTTTATGACCCGATTAATGCAACCCAAAAAAATTATATTAATTTCTTCTATTTTACAGTTTAAATTTTGGTCTTTCCATAACTTATGGAAAAATATCTTTTGAGAGACAGACTCAAAATTTAAATGAATAAAGTGCATCTATACCCCCTAGTTCCTTGTTTAGTGCACATATACTCCTCAGTTTTTTTAAAGTGCACATATACCCCGAGTCCTTGTTTAGTGCACATATACTCCTCAATTTTTCAAATGCCAGTCTCCGGTCATGGGGCTATATGCAGTGGCGGATTTAGAAAATAAATTCAGTAGGGGTACACAAATAATAGTTAATAGTATATTAAAGGCAAAATATAAATTAAATACATTAATGAAACTTAATCTCAATATAAATAATATAATATTAAAAAATTTCTTTAAATTTCTTAATATTTTGATAAAGTTGAATACTCCATCTGTCTCACACTAAGTTGCACACTTACTATTTGACAGTCAAATTTTGACTAGATATTTGAATATATATATATATATATAAACAATAACATTATCGTATGTGATATTATTGAATTCGTCATAGTAATTATTTTCTAAATATCAATTTTTTATTTACCGTTATTATATGTAGTTAAACATATTAATGGTCAAACTTGTTTCTTGAAGACCGTAAAAAGATTCTGTGAAGTATGATATGGGATGGAGGGAGTAACTCTTTCTTCAATAGTTCAATAAGATGTGCTTTTTATTTATTAATGCAACAAGACAATCATAGATTGAATCAGGAATATTTTATTCCATTGCACATGATTAGTACATTATTAAGCAGGAGATAATTTATATCTAAATTCTTTCTATCAATAATATTTTGCAAATTATTTCAAAATAAATAAATTAAAAAAGGACGGTGCAAATGGATTCTTAAGGCAAGTAATCATGTAAGTATTTTTTTATAATGATGAATGAATAGAAGGATAACTTGCTAAAATTTTAAATTTCTAAATATAAAAAAATCGTCCGGTACTTATAATAGAAGATGAAGAGAAAAAATCAAGTCTAAATTTATTAGATATTTAATGAAATGAATAAAATAAAAAGTTGTACAACTAATGAACTTTTTTAAAGTTGGTGCTGACATTTTATCTTTATATTGAGAACACATATATAATTAATTTTAAAAAAATTAATTTAAGAAATAGGACTACTCCACCAAGCAATAATGTGAGGTTAGTGGGGGCACGTGCCCCTAGTACTCACACCCTAGATCCGCTAGTAATTTTATGTGTACTTTTGAAAAACTGTAAGAAATAAATGAGCATGTTCAAAAAATTGAAAGGAATATATGTGTAGCTTCAAAAAAAATTAATGTAAATATATACAATTAACAAAGAACTCAAGAAGTATAACTGCATTTTACGATATGAAAAAACAAATCAAAAGGTGTAAAGAAGGGAATATGAATCGAAACCGTTTCCTTCGGACATTGCACTTCCTTACGCTAAAATTTTATCAATTGTCTGAAACTTTAAACTACACAAAAAAGAATTTTAAACGGTGAAATCGTACTACCTCTATTTTATTGGATGTGGTACCATAAACTTAAGTGTTTGAATTTAGGTGAATGGTATGAATAAATGAAATTGAATTTAGAAACGTAAAATTAGAATGAGTGAATGAAATTGAATTTAGAAAAGAAAAAGTATAATGCATGAATGAAATTGAATTTAGAAAAGAAAAAGTAGAATGAACGAATGAAATTGAATTTGTCAAATTCATAAAAATATCAAAAATTATCTCCTATTAAGTAAAAAATCAAGAATGAATTTAATTATAATATTTTATTAACACTTGTCAAATTTTCATTTGACCCACACCTTCCCACCTACAAATTCCCCCACGTGTCATTTGTAATAACGATGAGAGAGGGAGTATTTAGCCAAAGAACCTTCGTCCCCAAATCCAGCTGAAGCATTCGACCCCAATCCGGCAAGCAAGCAACTTCAAAAGATTCCTCAAATCCAAATTCTCGATAACATCCATGGAAGAGTAATGCCATAATTCCCATCTATCCGATCTTCAATATTTTCTTGCATTTTATCTTCTGTTGTCTCAAAAATTCCAAATTTCGCAGATCTGAGGCGTACCAAAAAGATTACTACTCGGAACAACCCGCACGAAGAGCCTCACTAACTCCGACGAAC
>JAULKK010000007.1:1856383-1866470 GCA_032355705.1 Rubia peregrina
AAGTTTTTCTTCTTTTCCATAAGTTCACAAATTGCCAACCAATTAATCCATGAGATACACGTGTCATTATAATATTTTCATAACTCCATTCCACGTGACTTTACAATTCTGTTAGATTAATTCGTCAAATATGGAATTCACCCCATCGAATACATTTCCGTGTAACAATTTTGGGGACAAAATTGTCTTTCTATACCCGCATAAAGTATGATTGCTAAACTTTTAATTATTCCACTTATGTCACTCAATTTTTTACCAACCACTTTTAGTTATCTTACTGGTTAATAAGATATGTCGTCTTTTGTTACTTCTGTCCGTGAAAAAAATGCAGTTTTAAAGCACAATTCAAATTAAATTTACCAGCTAACTTATCGTCAAGAAGAAAAACTGTTTTAAAACAAGAATATGAAGACCGAAGACACCATCTCACAATCGTTTCAACGTAGAAGACAGTGAGAGAAGATGATTCATTGTTATAATTTGCCAAGGGCCTAACTTTGTAGATTTATAGATTTGTTGGGGCTTATAAATTACATTTACCCCCATCAAGATTTGGATAATTGTATCTACTAATTAGTTCTCAATTCTTTCGACAATTGTATGTAGTTCCTTAATTTGATCACATATTCGGATCTCAACTCCTGTTGAGATTAAACACACAGAGAGAAGAAGAATATACAAGTTCATCCATTGTACCAACATATGCCACTTACTCACATTGGTAATATGGTACTACTACATCCTATATTCCCAGCTTCATACTCAGTTTCCTTTCTTCAAAGGTTGAACATGACCTTGATCGCCTTGCCACCGCGAGCACTGGTTTCGAAAGCCTCAACCACCTCTTCCTGCGAGAATCCGAACCTGTGGGTGATCATCGGCTTCACATCAGTCTTGCCGCTGCTAATGAACTCGAGACAAAGCGGCCACGTGTTCTTGTAGCGAAACACTCCCACGACATCCACTTCCCTAGGAAATGACACGCGTGTTCATGACCAGTAACTGGAAAAGATCAGATGGAAAACAAGACTGGTTTAGTTCATCATTTACCTCGCAGCAGCTGGGGTGAGGGGAACTGTCATATGATTGTGTCCCATTCCGACAAGGCAAACTTTCCCACCCGAGCGCGTCGCGCTAAGGGCAGTAGACATGGTTTTCTCAAATCCGGCACAATCAAGACTAACATCTATATCAGCACCCATAGCTTTCTTGATCTGCTCTATCTCAACCGCGGCATCCTACATACAAATGCAATTTAAGAAGTATGAACAAACATATCCACACGATAATCAGAAAGGAAGTGATGTTCTATCTCAACAGCAGCATTCTACATATAAATGCAATTCAAGAAGTATGAACAAACATATCGACATGATAATCAGAAAGGAAGTGATGTTCTATCTCAACCGCGGCATCCAACAATTAAATGCAATTCAAGAAGTATGAACAAACATATCGACATGATAATCAGAAAGGAAGTGAGGCTAATTGTTAAACCTCTTTGTTGATAGAAACTTTGACAGTTTCGTCGGCTCCAAGCTCTTTGGCAACTGATAAACGGTAATCATCCACATCTACTATGACGATTCTAGGAGCGCCAAAAGCGCGAGCTGAAAGCATGGCCACAAGCCCTATAGGTCCCGCTCCCATCACCAAAACATGGGTCTCGGGACCAACTTCAGCACGACGGCAAGCATGAACGCCAACACTCAAGGGCTCACACATTGCCCCTTCCTCCAAGCTCACATTATCAGGTAACTTGAAGCATAAATCTGCAGGATGCACAATCTGTTCCAAGACAATATATGATCTTATGTTACTTTTGCAAAACCATAGGCCACAAATAATCCTTAACTTCATTGAGTTTACCTAAAGTCATGAGATTCGGAAAGGACCTGATTGGCAAGGGAGCCATGGACCGGGGGAGTAGCAAAAAACTTCATTTCCGGGCACAGATTGTACCGGCCTTTCTTGCAGTGATCGCATCGCCAGCAGCTGATTCCAGGTTCCAACGCCACACGATCACCGGGAATCAGCGTAGTCACTTCATTACCCACTTCTGCAATGACTCCGGCGCACTCGTGCCCTATCACCATTGGCTCTTTCACAACAAAATGTGCACACTGCAAAGTCTGATAATTTCACAGGTTTAAGACTCTGGAAACTGGATACTGTTCCATTGGCACTAACAGCAAGTTGATGACTCGACGATTTAGGTGATGAGTCTTAGACCCTGTTCTTTTCGCCTAATTTATACTAAACTGAACTAAAAACGAGTGTAATGTGACTAAATTGAGCTAAATTTCATCAAACTGAAATTCACCGAACTGAATTGCAATTAAGTTGAAAAGAGCATAACCTTATTCAATTAGATTATTTCACTAAATTTCGCATCGCATACAAAAAAATGCATAAATCACGAGCAGCAAGAAAACAAATTCACCTTGAGATAATGAACATCACTTCCACAGATACCAACAGCTTTCATGGTGACTCTAACATCATGGGGTCCTAACAAAAACACGCGCAGCATCAGAATCAGAAACAGAGCAATACCTATGATCCCTTTTGAACAACTTCACCAAATCAATCAATTTTGAAGCAGAAAAAACAAAAATCGTAGAGCAAACCCATGAGAAATACCAAGAGGTGGAAGCTTGAATGGCTGAATCTTGAGGGTGTTGATTCCCATAAGCCAAGCTGCCATATTCTCTTCACCATCTGCAGCAACATCTTGGGTATTGCCGCCCTTTCCCATGTCTGTTTTTCTCCTGAACTTGTGTGTACTGATGAAGCTTGAAAGGTCAACAACTGGTTTATAGATTAGAGAGAAGATTAGACCACAGAATGCATTTTAGTGAAGACACGTGAAATGGTCTGGTATTTTCGAGATGGCTAAAGATGATGGACAAATATTGAATGAAGAGTTTTCGGTGGCAGTGGATAACGATTTTTTTAAAAAAATAAAATCATGATAACGATTGTTTTTTACGGGCGATCACTCAACTCAATGATTTTGTCTCTAGTGAATAGTGGAGTAATCTATTCGACCTTCTTCTTCTTTTTCAAAAATAAGCTTGTAATCCTAAAATTAATTTACTACTGTACATTATTATTTTTTGTTGAAGAGTACGTCTCTTGAAAGACGATATGATGTATTATGAAAAGACAAGATGAAAACATTAATCGGGTCATAAACTTATAAGTACTGCACATTGTGTAATAAATTTTTAATATTGTCACTAAAATCTTTTACCATTCAATAATTTTAACTCAGCCTTATCTTTCCCAACCCTTTGCCTTTGCCTTTACTCAACTAGATTGTTCTAAAAAAATATCTGTATTAAAAAATTAGGGGGAAGTAGCCGAGAATGATATACTCCTTACTATATCTTCTTCCTTCAAAAATATGATATTTTAATTTAAATTCAACCCAAAATAAGCACAGTCAAATTTTAAATTTAACAAAATTAACTTAAATTTAAACAATACATCTAAATCGAAAAGATCGCCAGTTTTGTTTTGGGTTTAAAAAAATAAAAATAGAGAAACCAAAATACTAAAAAAAAAGATGAAATTAATATCAACTAATTAACAGATAGTATAAAATTTAGCATTGTCCGAGTATTACCTAATCAAAATATAACATAAAAACACCGTAAATAGTACAGAAGTTGCGGCACCACTTTTACGTAAATAAATTACATGCATAGAAATTACATAAGTGGATTAAAGAAGAAAGAAATGGCTCTAATTTTTGTACCCAAGCCTTATTTATTAACCATGGACTTGAGAGGAAGTCTTCCAGTAAGGTAACACACTACTTGGAGAGAAGTGACAGGAGAGAGTTGGGATCACGAGCTGGAGGGCTGCAAGTAAAGTTCTGGCACACCAGAGCAACTGCCTTTTCTGGCGCAAAATTGTTCTTCGCCATCTGAGCAACATTCGGATTGGCCTCCTCCCAAAACTGAACCTCCTCTGCATCTGTCGGATCAATGTGAATCACCTGCAAAATCGCGGAATATGATCGGATTCAGACCCGAGCCAAAGCTCCGAGGTTCACATGTAAGAATTCGGGAACTTACCGTCCTGTTGGGATTGTATGATGCATGAGCAACAGCTAACATTTTGTCCAGTTCCACTGAAGGTTTTTGGCCAACCAAAACAACTTGCTTCTTGGGAGGAACAGAGAGCATGTCTGCTGCGCAGCACATTAATGGCACCGCATATGGTGCGTCTGTCAGTCTCTTCTCGAAAACAGCCTGAATTCATATCACACACAAATGAATACATCTGGAAAGCCATTTTAGCTTGAACTTGTATCGAAGTTTCGAAGAATGTGACATACATACCAGAAGATGTTCCGCCTTCCTTCTGTAGTCATCGGATCTGTTTCCAGAAACTAGTGAGGCTAGTCTCACTAGATTAACCGCGGAAACAGAATTTCCTGAGGGTTCTGCTCCATCGTGATCTTCTTTCACTCGGAGAAGAACTGAAGGATCTTCTCCTGGAGTGTTGAAGTAGCCTCCTCCTTCTTTATCAAGAAAAACCTCGTCCTGTAAGAAGCTCAATGCATGAAGGAAATGAGAGAAAAAGAAAGTTATAATTATGCAGGCTTTCATGCTTCTACCTGGGTTTCTTGGAGTTCCATTGCCCACACAAGCCAAAGTATGGGGCCTCCAGCATCATACAGATCCAATAGACCTGATATTAGAAATGCATAATCATCTAGAAATCCCGGGGCTTTAGATGGACCCTTTCTGAAGCTATGCTGCAACCTGTGGTTTTGTGGGTCGTACAGATGTTTCCTGATGAAAGATGCTGCCTTCTCCGCGGCTTCCAAATATTGTTCAGGCTTCATCGAGAAAAAGGCAAAGTTATAAAGAAAGTCTTTCATATAAAAAGAAAAGAAATCTTCAAATGATGATATATCCAGCAAGTAAGAGACCAAGATACACTACAGAAATTTCATCAAGCACATTGGGAGAACATAGTAAAGAATTTGACCTTAGTCCCCATGACTGGGAAGTGGAACTTCCCTCCCTCAGATTCACACTTTAAAATCTGGGATGCTCTGGCAAAAGATGAGATTGCAAGGCCATTCCATGATACAATTACCTACCGAAATCCAGAATAATTATATTCCATAGCAAATAGGGAACAAAATTCATGGCATCTCTCAAAATTTCTTGCAAATATAGCAATACCTTGTCATCTAGATGTGGCCGAGGGCGTTTTGAGCGCACATGAAAAAGCTTCTCACGGAAGGCCCCTAGTATTTCAAGGTATTTCTCAACAGGTATACCATATTTAGAGGCCATGGCAGATGTGTTGTTTCTCTCAATTAGCACATTTTTACCCTTGAATTCGTCATGGGGATCACTCATGCTTGATAAGTCACAATTTCCTGAAGTTTTTATGTAGTAATGATCCTTAAAAATCTTTGCATACTCCCCAACGATTTGTTCAACCTGCAAATTAGTAAGTATTACATGAACACGTGAGCATTAGAAAGTCTTGCCAGATTTTTTATAAAAAAAATTATAAGCTACAAATACTAAGAGTCTCCATTGTTGGTAACTTCTGCATCATAAAGAATCCTCAATTGAAAGCTTATATATCTAGGACATAAGGATGGTATAAAATCAAATAACAGATCACGCTCTCTATATAGTGTACCTCTTCTTTAGTCCAAACATAAAAGGCACCCTCCCTTTTCCTCGAGGCACCCTCAAATTCTGCACTGTCTGCATCCTCTGCTGAAAAGATCTCCCCTTCGGAGCCCGTCATATCTCTCCTCAAATAGTCCAGAATATCCCTAGCTGTGCTTGAATAGAAAGTATTTTTCGTTATGGAAAAAACATCCAAGAAAGCATTGGCAAGCTGCCCTTGGTCATATAACATTTTCTCAAAATGTGGAACTGCAAAGTACAACGAATGTATCAGAATTTAACCATTATAATGTCCCCAAGACTGATATATGTCGCAAATGAAATCGACCAAGACTGACCGTGCCAACACTCATCAACACTGTATCTGTGAAAACCTCCTCCAATATGGTCATGGATGCCCCCCTTTGCCATGCCCTCTAATGTGCCTACAACCATATCGAGAGCTTTCTTTGCTTCACTTTCGTTTTGCGGCTCCAACTTTTTAGAATAATAAAGCATTACCGCAACCTCAACGGGCCTAGGAAACTTTGGTGCAGAACCAAATCCTCCGTACTTAGAATCATAGCTTTCAGATAACTATTCAACAATAAATATAAGACTCAGTTGTCTCAATTACACAGCGAAGAGAACATACAAGTACCACCAGCATATTGAGGAGGCTCACATAAATTGTGGAAAATGGGAAATTTGATAACAGATATTCCACTATAAATTGTCACTCTGGAGATAAAGATTATAAATTGCTTTGTATTAACCAACCAGCGCCGCAAAAGTCATAACATGGCCATAAATCACAAAACAGATAGAGTACCAACATTTAATAAAGTGCAACCTGAAAAACTTCCATTGCCACCTTAAACCCCCACCCCTGTCATTCCAAAAAGAAACAAAACAAAACAGACAAAGTAGAATGGGATTCCAACAAATACCCTTTCAGCACAGAGTTGTAAGGCTGTCTGTGAAAGTGCATTTGGCAGTTTCTCTGACCTTGCAGTGGCAGTCAAAGCCTCCGCTAATTGCTCCATTGCAAGAGTCCCACTACTTACAAGCATATCCTTCTTCTCATCCCAAGCTTCTTTAACCTTTCTGAACCAAAAATTTACCAAGTAAAACAGTTATCAAGCTAACCCCAACAAATTCAAACTTCCCAATCCTTTTATCCTTCTTGTATTTTATGAAAGAAAGGTTCCACAATTCAACGACATAGCCTTTTTCCACTAAGAGAGTTCAGCTATATGGATCACAATTCGCCATCATGTTCAGTCAAGACAACTTGATTTATAATTAAATCTAGCATGGCTTCAGGATCTAACCTCAGCAAGGTTTTGAATCCTGGCCTTCCATATTTATCCTCCGGAGGGAAGTAAGTCCCGCCCATGAATGGCTTCAGATCAGGAGAAAGAAAGACTGACAATGGCCAACCGCCACCACGATACAAAGCTTGCACATATGTCATGTACACCTGCAAAGGCAGCACAAGGTTGGAAGTCCTCAAAAACTAAGACACTAAGAAGAAAAGCTAAGGGAATGCAATTTCTAGACGAGACAATTGTCAGTTACCTTGTCAACATCTGGACGTTCTTCTCTATCAACCTGTTGAAAACTACCCCATCACTAACATATAGTGAAGATTCAGGAAAATCATGAGATAGTGCTAAATTTACCTTAATGCTCACGAACCAATCATTGAGCAATTTGGCAACTCCATCGTTTTCGAAGGATTCAACCTCCATAACATGACACCTAATCAAACACACATTTTCTAAGCATTCAGATGAACAAATGAATACATTTGTGGGAGTTGAAGGCCGGAAACTTACCAGTGGCAAGTGCTGTAGCCAACTTTAAACGCAAGAGCACCACCATTCATTCGATCAATTCAAGACACCAAAACTAAATTAGGATCGTTACAATCAAAGAAACTTAATCTCTCTATCACACACACAATCAAACGCACCAAAAAAATGGAACACGGAGCATAGAAAGGATATTAACTTGATAAGAAGATTGGTACGTCTCTCCTCCTAGCTTCAGCAAATGCTTCTTCACCCCAAGGATACCAATCAACCTTACACAAGCAATGTGAACAACAATCAAATCCAAAAGCAAACCGCGGACAAACCTAATTCCTCTGTATATAATCCAAAACAGGTTTTAAAAAATACAGCTTAATTTCAATAACGAATTATCTTTACCGGATTGTGCGCGTGTTGAAGAAGGTACGGGCTGTGCTCCGCCGCCAGACGATTCGTATGTGTCTGCGATTGCTCCGCCATAGCCGAAACCCTACCGAAATGAATTAGGCGAGTGAGACGATTGTTGGTGATGATGTTGAAAGGCTTTACAACCTTAGAGCTGGAGTGCCTTCTAAAAGGTGATGAAGAAGAAGCTAAGAGCAGTCTTCTGAGCATACAAATTGGCGCGGAAGAAGAAGATGGTGACTGTGTGAGCTTGATGAGTTTACTGTGAGATTGTGTGTGACAGAGAGAGGATTGGAGAAAAGCTGCCATCTCACGGCGGCGGCGCCACGCATGGAGGGGCGGGAGTTTACGGCGCGCTGACTCGATGCATCTCTTGGAGACACGTGGATAACTAACGACTAACCATTATATTTAAATAATAAATTGCATTCATGATTCATCGCTCTACATTTTCTTTTCTTTTTTGGAACAACAATAGCATAACCATTTTATTCAGCCAAACATTGAGTTACAACACCAGCTTCATCAGAATCATCACTCTAAACTTATTTGAAAATTCAAAATATCAATTGATGAAATTTGTAACCATCTCAAAATATAGTATAGCTCTTGGAGATCATTTCCAGATCACTGAGCCCGAATTCAAACATGAAGACTTATTCAGTAGTTCGAATCTGCCATTCATGGGATAAAATTCGTCATAAATTATGCACAAAATTATATGAATACAAAGCGTGCGATTTAGTAAAATATAGAGAAAATGATTTAACACTTGAAAGAACAACTATAAATCCCTTCCTTCTTCCAGTCTAGTATTATTTGTCACATGAATCTGACTTTATTCGGCTTAGTATTCTAACCCGAAAAACAGCCAAATGTTTTGCACATTTACATATTTAATTCTCCCTGATTGATATTCTGATATATCAATTATCCTAAATTTATTAATCAATTCACCCTTACACCAACTAACAATCAGTCTAGTCTGGCAACCAATATAATATTTGTTCTATTAAAAACAAATGTGTGTGCAGTATTAAACTTCATTTACTTGGCATCAATCTTACAATGTACTACTATGTATCCAACCTGAATAAATGGAATAAAACATATAGTATCAATTGCACATCAGATCCAGATGTTACAGCTGCACATCAATGCAACGATCAATTAGCTAGTGCACCAACAGATAAGGCTAGTTCTTCTAGCAATTCCTTCTGCTCCATGGCCGTGCAAGACTGAACAAAGCAGTGAGGACGGAAACATTAGAATAGCCAGACTTCCAGTTTTAAGGCCCTGTTCTCTCCGGCTTATATGCACTAAAGTTCAGTTCAGTAAAATTTTGATCTGATACTATTTAGCTTAGTTGTGGTCTATAATTCTTATTTTTCACTATCTTTAGTTCAGTTCAGTAAGAAATCGGTTTGGGACACCAGAGCCTAAACATAGCGAAAAGGCAACGACTAGTTTGCTGGACAATAGAACAGTACAAAGTAGTTGATGTTTACCTGCACCGCAGCTTCCATGTCACCATTAAGAAATGATGTGAGCTCAAAGTTCATTTTCAACCGGTGATCAGTTACCCTATTGTCCTGAACACGAGAAGTGAAAATATTTTCAGCGACTCCATTCTGCACTATCATTGTATTAAACTATAAAAAGCTAATGTGGCTACCTTATAATTGTATGTTCGAATCTTTTCAGCACGTGAACCAGTTCCGACCTGCATTTGTTATATGCATAAGTGTATCATACCAGCACCAAATATACACAGTTTTAAAGGAAGCTATCAGCCCCGGTGGTTATTGTATTGCTTTAAATTTAGATAGGTTCTTCAAGACATGAAGTGAGGAACATAGAAACCTGTGATTTCCTCTGATTCCTAATAGACTCTTGTTGCTCGCTCAATTTAATCTCGTACCTGGAAGAATGACACAGATCATCATCCTCTTGGTTAATGCATGGAGATTTTATTTTTATTTTAAAATTTGAACTCAGATAACAGCCATCTTGGTTATTTTACGAAGATCTAAAAATGTTAAATCCATCCAAACACAAATTCCCTTACAGTTTTGCTCGCAGTAACTGAAGAGCTCTACTCTTGTTTCGAAGTTGAGTCCTCTCCTCGGTGCAAAATATCCTAATTCCCGTGGGTTTATGGAAAAGATCAACTGCTGTCTCCACCTTATTGACATTCTGGCCTGCAATACAAAT
>JAULKK010000007.1:1873124-1896333 GCA_032355705.1 Rubia peregrina
GTAATTTTGTCATTGAAACAAACTTAACCGCACGAAGAAAGTTTCTAGCAATTAGACCAATCATGAGCAATTACATTTCAAAAATATCTTGGTCAAATTATAATTATTCGTACATTACAAAACATTTTAAAAGTAATTTAAAATTACGATAATATCAGTGCAGTGAATGAAAACAGACGTTAAATCACCATATTAGTTACCCCTCAGTTATAACATAATGTTGTCTAACCGCTAGTCTAGTTGATCTAAATAAATCTTTCGGACATATCGCCACGATGCATATTCATTATTGAAGTCATGCTACACCCACAGGTGTACCCCAGTGGTTGGGACATGGGTTCAATTGGGAGAGATCTCGGGGTCGAGGCTCGGCAGAGGCAGTGTGGGGAGTTCTCGCTAGCCGCCCATGGATCCTCGCTAACCGAATACGATCCCGCCCATGGATCCTCGCTAGCCGCCACGATGTTTTCTTAGGGTTATATTGGCACTTACATCAACTATGTAGGGTTATTTTTGCACTACAAATTATCTGAGGGTTATATTGACACTTATGTCAAGTATTTAGAGTTACAATGGTATATAACCCAAAGATCAATGCCTTTATTCTATTTTACGTGGATACCATTTTATAAATTATTTAGCTTAGTTTTGCTATTATTATTTCACTATGTTTATGTTTAGTTCACTTCATAAGAATTAAACTTAAGAGAACAATTCCTAACCTAAATGAATTTATAAAGGGCAAAATACCAATATAACCTTATTTAGTTAAAGTGGCCATACAAATCTCAAGTTGTTGAAAGTAAAAAAAAAACTATAATTTTTAATGAAAGTATCAATATAACTCTCATGAACTATTTTCGCCATTGACTGGACATGAAAAGATAAAAAATGGCATCAACTCAAAACCTGAAATTTGTATGACAATTTTGCCCTTACTAGTGTTGGCTTACACTTAGTGCACACCGCAACCTCCACCGTGGTGCCATCGGCGGGCCACCCCGAACCACCGTTGGGCCACCAAATTCAAAAACCCCAACCCAACCCCACAGAGGCACATTGCCGCCGAGCCACTACTGCGCGCGCCAAACCCAGCCCCCAGCCAAACCCGCCACCACCAATCCCAACCCCACCACCACCTATCCAAGCCTAACCCTGTTGCATCACCCATCCCAGTCCATTAGTGGTGGTCCCTTACTCAGTCGGAAGATAACGCTCCCAACAAATCCGCCATTACGATCAAGCAGTTGTCACGATACACCTTCCCTTCCCATTTCCTTTTCACTAATTCCTCCCCAAAATCCCACCGTCGCCTCCCCAATCCGCGATGAGAAGCACCAAGTTAACAATCCCCAACCTCACCCCCTTTCATGCCGTTAATTTCGCCATCTTCATAACCACCTCACGTCACCACCGCCACCTTACACCTCGATAAGTGATCAAGAGTTGGAGCTCGAGTCTATGAGGAGTAATCTAAATGTGTCGGAGTTGGACCACGTGAGGTCGTAGCCATTGGAGAAAAACTTGTCGTGAGCGGTGGTGATGAGGGCGGAGGAGACTTTGTGGAGGGGTGATTATGAGGATAGGGTTTAGGCGGTGGTCGTGGTTGCCGGTGATGAAGAGATTGGCAAAGGCGAATGTGGATAGGGAAATGAGAAGGAAAATGGAGAAGATGGATTTGGAAGGGAGAAACTGCTGGAGGGATTATGGTTAGAGCTAGGGTTTAGGAGAAGAAGACGTAGGGGCATAATAGTCATTTCATTTCTTTTTTTAGAGGAGCAAAAGAGTCATTTTTAGAATTCAGGCTAAGAATGGCTAGATTTGGTAGTTTGGCACCTTAAAAAAATAGAGAGTTATAATGGCACTTGTGTCATTAATGTAACGTTATTTGATAACTTTTTCCATTTATAAATCATCACAATACATTTATGAAAGTGATAAAACGCACCGTAACACTCTAACACTATCAAATTGTAACACTATGCTTTCATATTTTTATATTTAGAACACATGACTACGTCTAACTTTCCATCAAGACAATCTTTCCATCCATGTCGTAAGGAGCATATTCGTCATTTTTTCCCGTATTGAAGGTGTTAGAATAAGTCAACCCGATGATTCGATTAGTTGATTCTAGTAGATATTTTATGGTCAGTGTACTAGTATAACTCAGCCCGTTCCATATATTGCTGACGGAATTTACTCTTTCAGAAGGAAGGATGCACCATATCCTGAGTATAACTGTAATTAGGGACCAAAAGCATAAAGGTATCATTTCAGCCCATTTATAGTCCATAAAAAAGATACTCCTCATGACAGCCCATTAACAACGAAAGAAAGTTTGAAAAAAATGGCTGGCTGCGGCCCATTTTGGAAACCCCGATCCACACGCGAACTCAGTAAAGCGTACACACTCAATTACAACCCTAAAGGTTTAACTCTGCTTCTGCATTTCCTAGGGTTTTCATCTCTCTCTCTCTCTACAAACATCTACGAACTCTCTCTACAAACACTCCAGGCAAAGAAGATGAGGTAATTTCCACTCAAACGATTTGTTTCGCGTTTCTGTACGATGCTCATTTCTGCGTGTTTGTGTGATTTCCATTGCTACAATCTTTGATTAGGTTTACACCTTTTGCTTCGTGTGAAATGTTTTATGTAATCTATAGTTTTTTCGATTAGCTTCGCTTTTTGTAACTTTGATTCCTTCGAGCATTGATTGATTGTTTGTTAGCATGCTCAGCGCGAAAATAGAGTATCGTTTTTTGCTTGATTTTGTAGTGGTGTTGTAGAGCGGAAGAGCTGAATGAGTAGGATTTGCTAGGGTTGATGTTTATGACAATTGAGTTATTTGGTCGGTTGATGGATTTTGTTTATACTTTTAGTTGAGTGTCTTGATTGTATTTATGAAACTGGAATTTGTTCTGTTTGGCTGGGGCAGTAGTACGTGCGTAAGATAGACTGATTCGTTAATGTTGTATCTTGAGATAAGCTGGAAATTGGCGTCACTAAGATGGGCTAGTTACTGCTTTGGAGATGTGAGATGTGAGATGTGAGGAGAGAATTTATTCCTTTCTTTGGGGATGTCTTTACTTTATTTCCCTTACTGGACTGAATGATTAATAAATTGTTGAAGGCTGCATTGCAAATGTTGTATGTGTTGGACTATTCTCTGTCTGTGCTTATGAATTAGCTACGGCAACGAATTAACATTGCCATCATCCGCACGTTTTCACTCTATTGTGTGGCTAATGTAGATGGTATTATTGATGGGGGTACTTAACTCATAATGTAATATTCACTCATTGGCCATGGGACTTTTATTGGGCTGGAGTGTGGTTGAAGTTGTTATCTTGAGGCTTGAGCTCACATCATCCTTCTGGACCTTTTATAAGTTACAAAAGTTGTCTTTTTTGGGGGAGGGGGTGGGTGGGTGGGATGTTTTATGTTCGTCTGTGTGTAACTGATTAAGAAAATGTTTCTAATTATTACTACAATAGTATATGTGATTCAAGACTTGCTAAATTGACCTTACTGTTTGGTATTACTCTGTGTGTGTGCATTCAATGATTATTGAAATTTCTCTTACCTTATGCTCACATGGTGAATGCATTACATAGAAAGTTATATATGCCTTCTCATCATATGAAAATTCTAAATATTAGCCTAATCGTTGTGGAACCAGGCAATTAACTGTAAATTAGACTGTTCATGGATATAAGACATTGCAATTGGTCTTGTAACTTTCCTTTGACGAGGGGTGTCATTTTGTA
This sequence comes from Rubia peregrina, assembly GCA_032355705.1. Lineage (NCBI taxonomy): Eukaryota > Viridiplantae > Streptophyta > Magnoliopsida > Gentianales > Rubiaceae > Rubia > Rubia peregrina. The sequence goes on from JAULKK010000007.1 coordinate 1,876,898, forward strand.
GTCGGCATCCTGAAGTGAAATGGGCTGAGAGGGAAGACAAGGTCTACCTCACGGTGATGTTGGCTGATGCTAAGGATGCAAAGGTTGATCTTGATCCAGAAGGTATTTTTACTTTTTCTGGATCAGCTGGAGCTGACAACAATGACTACGAGCTAAAACTTGAACTTTTTGATAAAGTTGATGTAGAGGTGAGTGTTATTACTTGTATAGGCTCTGCCCCTGTCCGTAGACTTTGATTTTTTTATTACCTGATTATTATACAAACCCTTTATCTATATACCTCTCATGCTCTTTACTCGAGATACAAGAATCCGTAATTTGATTTCTATCTGCAATAGATCTGATTACGTATAGTTCAATAATGATATTATTCAGTTTCTTAGTACTACATGTATTTCTATTATAGGAAAGCAAGGTAAACATTGGTGTGAGGAATATATTCTGCATTTTGATGAAAGCTGAGAGTAAATGGTGGAGCAAACTGTTGCGAGGAGATGGGAAAACTCCTCATTACATCAAAGTAGATTGGGATAAGTGGGTTGCCGAAGATGATGATGAGGGTAATTCATTTTATTCTTATTTCTGAACTGATACCTATGAGCTTCTGATTGTAATTGTGATTAACGGAACATTCTACTCTCGTTTTTTCCTGTTCATCAGCTCCTGCTGACATAGATACTGGTGGAATGGATTTCTCGGTAAGCTCAAATATTCTCATGTACTCCCTATTAATTATTACTACACTTTTTATAAGTCCATCTGAATGCTAAATTGCACCAAAATTTTCAGAAATTTGGCGGTGGCGGCATGGGCGGTGGCATGGGTGGCATGGACATGGCTAGCATGATGGGCGGCATGGGCGGTGGCATGGGCGGCATGGACATGGCTAGCATGATGGGTGGCATGGGCGGTGGCATGGGCGGCATGGACATGGCTAGCATGATGGCCGGCATGGGTGGTGGTATGGGTGACATGGGTGAGGGTGAGGAGGATAGCGATGAAGAAGGTAATTAACCATTTTTGTTGCTGGTAGCATTGGAGCTCGGTTCTGATTTTTATGAAACTGCTATATTTTATTACTTTTGTTTAAAAGTTCTGATATCTTGATGTGCGCATGAGAATTTTTTTCATTTTTGTTGGTCCGAGAGGTCACCTCACTTGCCTTTGTAGAGAGTGGTTGGCTGATTATCGACTCTCTTGAGCTGTTTTTAATGTATTGACCTCTGATAAATGCTATCAACATGATGTGTAGTCTTAGAGACGCTATGCTATGTATTAAACTGCATTATGGAATTAGTGAAATATTCCATCTATCTAATATGATAGTCTACACATGAAGTTACAATTAAATTATTTATAGAAGTGTTACATTTGATCATTTCTGGTAATTGTATTTTGTTACGGTCTGATTTATCTATGTATCAATTGTGTGTTTTTTTTTGCAGGGCAAGAGGTATCTAAGCCAGAAGGCGTAGCTGATGATGACAAGGCTGGAGGGGAAGTGAAGGAAGCTGCTGCTCCTAGCACTTGAGTGGTTCAGGGGAATGTTAATGCTTTTACTGTTAGCAACATTATTAATGAATTCCTGTCTTAGGGCAGGAAAAATGTAATTCTATTTTCTAAGATTCAAGAGTGTGCTGTATCGTTTAGGAACTCATTTTGATGGACAAACACGACAAGAGAAAAAACCGGGTGCATGTATCGATGTTGATGGAAATTTAAATTTAGGTACTTCCTATGTCTCAGCTCAAATTGCAAAGGATTTTTTTACGGTCTCCAACACACGTTTGACTATTAATATATTTAATTACGTATTATACGTCAAACAAAAAAGTTACTTGTTATGACGAATTCAGCTATATCATTTACAACAATATCTATTTAAATATGTAGTCAAAATTTTCTTAGTTTGACTGAATCTTTGATTTTTTTTGCAATTTGAACTGGGACAGAGGTAGGGAGTATTGTTGTCGGAAAGTTGAAGGGGATGCTTATTAGGTTTATCTTTTGACTAAATCTAGTTCATGACAATTAGTCGCTGCTTTTACAACTTTGTTTATCTGTTTTGTGTGTGGCTTTGTTTTTGTTACATGTAGCATCCTCTTGGGCAAAGGGATACTTTCAAAATGCTCCCTCTATTTTGTTATACTCCCTCCGTCTTTTTTCACGGTTTTTAATTATCATATTTGACCGTCAATATCTCTAACTATACATACCAATTCTGCATAAAAATTGATATTTAGAAAATAGATGTTAAGACGAATTTAATAATATCTCACATGATGTATTTATTATATATAGATTAATTTATAATTATGGTCCAAAAAAATAATTAAATTTGACTTTGAAAAGGCAAACATGTCAATTCTGTCGGGATGGAGGGAGTATATGACACATAGATTTAGGTTTTTGGATTTAGGTGAAGAAAATGAGTGGGTGAAATTGAATGTAGAAAGTAAAAAGTATAATGAGTGGATGAAATTGAAGGAATATTGCCAAAAATAAAAAGTGTATCATTTAAAAGAAAATATCTTAATTAGGTAAGTGTATCATAAATAACAAAACAGAGGAAGTACAAGTTTTTGATGCCCAGTATTCGTACTCCTGATTTGGTGCACAAACTATTAGGCTCTTGCATTTGCCAAAAGTTCTCAAATTTGACATGTACTATCTTCGTCACATTTAACGTTCTCAAATTTAACAAAAGTTCAATGAAATTAACTTTAACTTTGAGTTTTGGAATGGAGTTAGTATCATGTTTTAATAAGGTGATGTATGACTATTCTCAAAGCTGGCGTTCTTATTAAAAAATTTCAAACCATTTTTTAACGTATTAAAGTCTGTAAATTTGAAATCATAGACTTGCAAAATTTTATTTTAATTAAAATATAGTGGAGTTATTTTTAAGTGTCATCTTATCAAAATAGTGAACACAAATATATATGAAATCATAGAATTAAAATTAATACATATAGTGGAGTATTAAAATTAATGAAAACTTAAAGTTAGGACAAAGACAAAGTATTGTGAAAGACAGGTTGAATTAGAATTATGAAAAGTTAAAAGGTTTTAGTTGCAATGTTAAAAATTTACCATACAACATGTAGTAGATATAAATTTATGACCCGATTAATACAACCCAAGCATTTATCTTAATTTATTCTAATTTACAGTTTAAAATTTAGTCTTTCCATAACTTATGAAAATATCGTCTTTCAAGAGACGGACTCTAAGACAAATATAGTGGAGTATTAAAGATAAATAATCATAAAAACAATATGAAAGGAGCTTAATACTTACAAGAGATTACAACTTTTGACTAGTCCTAAACCCTACCGATTTGGACATGAAGCTGGCAATACGGCGTCGTATAGAGTGTTCTTGAGACAGTTAGCAACCCTAAAGCTAAAACCCCGGTGGGCAGCAAGCGAACACATCGTCCAGAAAGCATGGAAGCCACCGGAGACACGGCAATGGAAGTCGAACCACCGTCCACACCACTTCCTCCGCCCAACTCCGCCGCGGGATTGGCAAAGAACCTCGGCCTCAAGAGTTCAATCCAAACCAACTTCGGCGACGACTACGTGTTCCAAATCGTTGCCAAGTACGCCTCCTCTCAATTTCGCCTGATTGCTAAACCTAAGTCATGCAGATTTCCGAGAATTCGTGACTAATTGATGAAGTAATCGTCGCAGGGATGACTGGACGGCGATGGCGGTGTCGCTCTCGACGAACGTGGTGAAGTTGTACTCTCCGCTGACCGGGCAGTTCATGGCGGAGCTGCGCGGCCACAACGACGTCGTAAATCACTTGTCGTTTCAGGTTCCGTCTTCTCCGCACGTTTTGTGTTCTTCATCCTCCGACGCCACCGTCAGATTCTGGGACATCAGGTGTTGCCAACAGGTGTGTGTTGAATTGTTTTTTCTTAGCTGCAGTAGTGTAGCTTATAGGATGAAATTATCAATTACATAAGCTTTATGAAAATGCAGGTAGCTAGTGTAAATGCTGGTCCACCACAGGAAATATTCAGTTTCTCTTTTGGTGGAGCTGGTGATAATCTTCTATCAGGAGGCTGTAAATCGCAGGTATATGGTCACACATTGAATTTACGCAGTTATCTCCTAAAAGTATTGAATTTAGTTTCAGATGATTATTAATTAGTTCATCTTCCTCCAGCATATTTGGAACATTTGCCTTGTTTAAGGCTTTAAGCATCAATATGTTGAGTATAGCATTCTTACTCATATATCAATTGAATTCTACCGCTAAAATTAGACAGTTTTGACTAAAGTAGTCATATTGTTGCTTGAGATGGAAATGGAATAGAGGTAGCTGAAGCTCTATTCTTCGTTCAATATGTTGCTTGTGTGGTACAGGTTGTGTTTTGGGACTGGAGGAATAATAAGGAGGTTGCGCGGCTAGAGGAGTCTCATACAGAGGATGTTACTCAGGTAGGTGTTGGTGCGTGTTTGTTTTTAATCTCATTTCGAGCTGCAAAGCTGTATTAAGGCTTGTATATTTTAGTTACGTAAGAAAAATGATTGATTGATTGATTGATGATTTTTTCATTGCTTTGATAAGTAAATTTGTCATGTTATCTTGATGAGTGCTGTTATCAGGTACACTTTGTTCCTGGAATCCAGAACAGGCTTCTCTCTGCTTCGGTTGATGGATTGATGTGCATGTTTGACACCAGTGGTGCTATCAATGACGATGATCATTTGGAGTCGGTAAGTTGGCCGGAATGTATTGCTCTTCAGTAATTTGTTAGTTTGTTGATTAAATGTGGGCTGTGGTAGAGTAGACATCTGCCATGCTTTAAATAACATTTAATGGTAGTTCACATTCTCGCTCTATGAATTTCCTCCATCATGCTTCAACTTATGTATTGGACTGATTACATTTTGTAGGTGCTTAATATAGGAACCTCAATCGGAAAAGTTGGCTTTTTTGGAAATAATAATGAGAAGCTTTGGTGCTTGTCACACATCGAAACCTTGAGGTACGCAAATTCTATCCTGCTTGTGTACACGAGATATATGATCACTATAATACTCTCTCTACTCCTTAGTGGCTTGGATTTATTCCTTTAATTTTGTTAGGCTGAATGATTTTTGAACATAATTTCTATGTATCTTTAGTATCTGGGACTGGCAAGAATCATCAATGCATGCCAATTTTGAGGATGCTCGTTCCCTGGCTTCAGAGAGCTGGGCTCTCGATCATGTGAGTTAACATCTCTTCCTCCTCATTTAATCTGACCTGATAAATTGCGTGAGATCCTATTAATACGAAGCAACTTGTGTTTCATGTTCTAGTAGTTAGATTAGTATCAGTTCTTGAAGAGATTCGATTCTTTCAGGTTGACTATTTTGTTGACTGCCATTACTCAATGGAGGAAGATTGTCTCTGGGTGATTGGTGGCACTAATGCGGGGACCTTAGGTTATTTCCCACTGCGTTACATGACAGACCGGGGAGAAAAGCTGAGAATTGGATCAGCAGAAGCCGTTCTTCAGGGAGGTCACACAGGCATTGTCAGGAGTGTACTACCTCTAAGAACCCCAAGAACTGGTCAGAGCCGAGGCATCTTAGGATGGACAGGTGGCGAAGATGGTCGGTTGTGTAATTGGATGTCTGACGAATCATTCGATACCAAAAGGTCATTTATATCAAGTGCCCTGGTTGCTAGGACACAGAAAAGTGCCCGGAAGAGCAGGCATAGTCCATATTAGAACTTGTGCTTTATCTACAGTGTTGTAATTTATAGTTCCCGGACTCTTTTTTTTCTTCTATGAAGGACATGCATCACAAAAGTAAGTTGTTTTTTCTTTAATAAATAGAGTATTCTACTCATAAATTGCGTACCCTTCACATAGTGGTGGTGAAGCTCTCATACTAGCTTCATAGTTTATACCAGCTCCTCACATACATTGTGTGTAGGAACTCGAGAAAAGTATAAAAATGTAAATTTGAGCGCAGCGTTCTGGCCAGAATGGTCTTGCTGCCACGATTTGAAATCCAGTCATACGATTAATTATAGGAGGCAAGTCACGCGGAATGGTCTCTTATCCCGCGGGCATAATGGTCTCTTATCCCACGGGCATAATGGTCTTACTGTCACGATCCTCTGAAATTCAATCACAGTGAGTATACACCCACGGGTGTACCCGTGGGGAATTTCTGGGCCATCTAACTCCCAAGGGATGCTCAGGGTCCCTAGTATGCACCGAGCGGACTCGCCACATGGTCTTGGTGACTGACTACCGTGGCTTACCTCCCATATGATAGCTGTAGTGTCGGCTGATATGGGCGCCCAAGGCTGGCGCACAGCCTCAGTCACATTGAGTATTGTAGGAGGACGATCCTATGAGATTCAGCCACACGATCCTCTGTGATTTAGTCCTTCGAACTATTGTAAGAGGACGATTCTATGAGATTCAGCCACACGATCCTCTATGATACAATCCTACGAAATATTGCAAGAGACAGATTTTGCTGCCACATTCCTCTGAGATTCAATCCGTTGTCGAACATACTTATAGAAACTTCCATATTGTAGCCATACTCATCAACTAGTTATACCTAGTATCTGTCTTTCAGACAAATGCATCCTCAAAATCAAAATGTATTCTGCTAAAATGGTAAACCAATATCATCAACCCAATCCAATGTGCGAGCTAACACAGAACACAAACACACGCCGGTCGGCGAATCACCTCCGGCAGATCAACCCCTCTGCTCCACTCTCCGGCCACACAGTCGTAAATCATCACCAGGCCATCCCTCATCCCTCTCTCGCTCCTCCCGGCGCGTCTCAACACGTCATCGATACACCCCACCACCTGAATCAGCACCACCTTCTGTTCCACCGCCACGCAGCTGAACCTCACCGTGCTGTCTAGCCGTACCTGCGCCGGCAGCGGCGGACTCTTTATCCGGCACCACTCGCCGAAACCGCTGCTCCGGCGGCTGCCGTTTAACCGCCAGAACGACACCTCCACTGCGTGGCTGGAGAGCATGTAGAGGAATCCCTCCGAGGCGCACGCTGCCACCACGCAACCGCCGCCTGGTACTGCTCTGCTTCGTAACCATGCACGCGCCGCCACGTCGTACACGTCCATCGAGCTCGCGTAGAGGTTCACCGACTCAGCCCCGGCGGCGCGTGAAGACAAACCTGAACTCTCATTCACCGAATTCCCAATTCTCAACCCACCGATTATAAAGAACAGCCCGTCCACGGTGGCTCCGACGCATCCGTATCTCCTTCTCGGCGCGTGGGAGACCACGCGCCATGAATCCTCCACCGGATCGTACTCCTCCACCGCCGACGACCGGGAACTCCCTCCGCCGACGTATATCCTCCCGTTGACGACAGCCACAGCGAACTTCTTCCTCTGCACCAGCATTCCGGATTTGGGGACCAGATTCCCGGTCCAGCTATCGCACCGGAGCATCGCCTCTCTACCAATAATGTAGATCTTCCGTCCAATGGCGGCAACCCTAGAATGCGAAAACAGAGACTGAATCGATCCGTGCCGGAGCACTGCCTCAAAGGAGGGCACAAATGACGAAACCCTCCAATCAGAATCATAATCCAGATTATGGGTCGCCGTGAAAAGCGCAGAGGAATGAACGGAGACGGAGAAGAGAGTGAGATGGAGAAGAGAACTGAAGTCTTGGGATTCCATGAGGTGGGCCCACCGGCGGCAGACGGAGGGGAGGGAAGGGAGAGTGGAGTGGGGGACGCGGGAGAGGCACTCGAGGAGGAGGTCATCTGGGAGGGCGGCAATGGTGGTGGCGGCGGCGGCGGCGATGGTGGCGTACGGCCGAGGGTGATGTGGATGGTGTGGGTCCGGGAAGCAAGATTTGACAAGCCATTGAAAATGGCGAGAGTTGCAAGTATCGGATGTGGATGATGAAGAGGACATGGGATAGCTCATGAGTTTTCAGGGAAGAATTTATGGCTTTTATAAAACCCCTTAAAAGTTTGGCAAAGTACGGTGAAATACCGCATTTTCATAGACATATGGAAAAACGATATTGAATTAGAATTATAAAGCGGTAAGAGATTTTAGTTGTAATATTAAAATTCTATAATGCAACATCTATTAGTTTTAAGGTTATGAACTGATTAAATTCTTCTAATTTACATTTTAAACGATTATCTTTTAAGAGACGAACTCCAACACTTAACCGATATATTTTAAACGATATATATATATATATGCCAACACTTAACCGATATATTTTAAATGATATATCTGCCAACACTTAACCACTTGATCAATCGCTTAGTTCAAATTAAAATTTTCTGTTTTTTATTAAAAAATTTAAGAGACGGACTCCAAAAAAATTAACAGCAAACAAAAAAATTAATTTGAACTAAGCGATTGATCAAGTGATTAAGTGTTGGCAGATATATAGCACTAACATTCAAAAATTTAAACCTAACCGTTACAGTGTAAATTTCTTTTTGTTTTCTTCTTTTGCTTGGAAGAATTAATCGTCAGCATGAGAATGATAAACGCCACCATATTCTGGCCCTAGGATGAGTAATCCTTTACAGAAAGTGTTACCATGTCAACATTTTGAGTTCGCGAGTTGTTTTTTTATGGCAGAGATTACTGTTTAGCTTCGACAGATTATGCTATGTCTGAATTAATAATTTTGGATTGATTGATCAAAATTGTCAACTCGCTAATCAATTAAAGGAAATTTATTGATCATAAATTTGTCAATATTAAATAGGCAGATAAAAACATTCAAAATCATTAACGTTTAAAAACTTTTTTAAAGAAACTACTCAAGTTTACACATTCAGAGATTTCATTCTCAAATGCATTTCACAGATTGACAGCAATGTTGAACTATACAAATGGTCACATGTGGATTTACAATACAAGCAAAAGCATTTAACCAAAAATAGCTGTCGTAGAATTAATAATCTGCGAGCAAATATTTACACGCACACACACACACACAAGTAATTTGGCAAGAAAAACATTGCTAAACTCCCAAAAATCTAATGAAGATGAATGAATCAGCCACATTCTCCCAGTAAAGTCACAAAGATAACAAAAATGTTGCTGAGTTGAAGTAGTAGAACAAATCAACAGAAATTCACTAGAGAAATACAGTGATACTGGAAGGAAAGGTAGGCTCATTTCTTCCTATACAAAGAGAGGACCATCACCCCCCCACCCCCCAAATTCTCATCATCCTAACAATCTACTATAGAATAAATCTACAGACCTTATACCACTTTCTCTATTCTCATCATCCTCCCTTCACTTTCTCTATTCTCATCATCCTCTCTCTTCTTCCACAACTCTTGAAACCTCTCTCCAAGTAACATGATATACCAAACAGCGAACAAAGCGGGAAAATGAGATGGACCTTATTAAAGTGAAGGAACATATGTACACAATGACATCGATAGATCTGGAAAGGCGGGTGGGGAAATTTTTAGAGAGGGTCACTTGGATGTAACTTTTTGCAATGTTCGAAGAGCCGGGTGATATTTGGGTTTGGTGAGAGGCCGGAGGTGATAAATCTATCGACCTACATGAAGTAACTGAGGGATTTCTTCTTCCTTGAACCTCCTTCTCCATAGAGTTCATTCCATTGGAGAAGCTCATTCATGTTTTGGGACTCCGACGATACACTGGCACATACCTGTACATTCCCAGGTGTATGATCATAATGTTAAGACTCGAGTATCGACAAGTGATATTACTTGAGAACAAAAAATCGAGATTTTGACACACCAATGGCCAGTGGGTACCAAAGACAGTTGCACATGATCAACAAAAATCATAAATTGAAGCACAAATGAACTCTACCTGTTCATGTGCATACTTAAAATCCTCCATCGTTAGTGGTCGAACATCTGAGCTGCTGTACAATTGAGGTACAGGTCTATTCTCAGCCAATGCCGATGCTTTCTCCTACAAATCACGCAATTGCACGATTTAACCAAACATGAAGTTGCGGTAGTTGTAGAAACAAATACTCCCTCTGGTCGTGAAATATTGTCCCTCTTATAAATGGCACAATATTTTAAAAAGGTGAAACGAGTAGTGTAGGTAGAATTGTGAGGATAAAAAAGTAAATTGTGTGGATGAAAACAATTTAGGATTTGCCAAAAGAGGAAGGTGCCAATATAAAAAGACCATCTCAAAAAGGAGAGGGCGCCAATATAAAAGGACTGGAGGGAGTATTACCGTTTTAAAGTTACTTCAATATGTCCTACGGAGTATTAATTATGTTTTCCTTTCCTTTTAATTCAGGTAATTTATCCTCTTTTTTCAGCATGATCTGAGTTTTAAAAAGCGTGCTTAAGCGCATGGGAGCGCCTTATAGGAAGAAGCGCTGCGTCCGACGGAAAGCACGCGCTTTCGTCAAAGCGCTTTTCGATCAGAAAAGCGCGCTTTCCGACTGAAGCCAGAGATGGGCCTTTTTTTGTTTTGTTTTGTTTTCATAAAGTGCATTGTGGGCTGAAACGAGTTTGGGCCTTAAATGGAATAGTATTAGGGTTAGAATAATTGTGGAAATTAAACCGAAACAAAGAAAACGGCTTTGTTTTCTTTTCTCATCTTCACGCGGCCTCTCTTCATCCCGTCCGTCTCTGTCTTCAGACTCTCCGCCTCGGACAGCCTGCTCCTGTTCTCCAAAACCGACGGCAAAGGCAACATTTCTTCTCATCTCATTTGCAACGCAACTTTTCTTTAAAAAAATGAAGAGGATTCTGACCTCATAATGAAAGCTTTTATTTATGGATTGGGCTCTTTATTTTCCCTCAAAATATGTTGTGTTTGCTTTAGTTTGAGTATGGGCTGTCTTTTTTCCTCCAAATAGAGAGTTTCTTGATGTTGGTTTAATGATGCTATGATGTTTATGTGTTAAATCAGGGCTGGTGGTCTGTTATGATGTGCAGTGTTTAATGTGGTAGTAGGCAAGTCTATTCTGGAATAAGGACTTCTGTTTGATGATTAAATGTGATTAGAACCTGATTGTGTTCTCTTTTCTTCAAAAAAAAATTCAATAAAAAAACCGTGATAGATTTTTCATATCTTGGATGGCTGGTTTGATGTGCTTAATGTTTTTAGCATGGAAAGATTGGGAATGAGTACTTCAGTTGATGATATTTCAGAAGTTGAGAATGTGTTTATACTGTCATGATTAAGTTACCAGAGGCCGAGTATCAGATCTTCACCTGACTTGGAGGTGTAATGAGTATCAAATCTTAAGCTGTATTTTGATTGGCAGTGTATTTCTGATTATTTTTTACCTTTTACAATGTTTCTAATAATAATTAAACTGAAAATATATATTCAAAAATATTGAATACTTATCAATTATATTTAACCGGAAGTGGAGGTGCTCCCTAATCTGATATCATCAAATGCTATTGATTTGATGGTATCTTTGGTAGTCGTTATTCTCGGAATCTTAATCAGTGTAGTCATAATGCTTACATTTTAGTCAACATTCCTCTAGAGTTTGTCACAAGAATTTCTACTGCAATGGATGATTTTTGAAAAGATCAAACACTACAAATTTAATCACTCCCATGACTGTTGTAGGCTTGTAAGCTAAGTGGGGTAGACATTTTTATCATCATGGACTACTTATACATAATATCAGTGGTTAAATTTGTTTTTCTGGTGCTTCGGCCACTAACTTGGAGTCGTAGTTGTTGATGTTATAATTTTCATTTATGTTGGTTGTCATTGTTCTGCTGCATTAACGATCTTCAGAAGTTTAGCCTGTCTGTTTTGTGCTCTATACTTGACGCTCGAATATTAAAGAAAATATTTATATGGGGAAAGGGGAGCTTTGAATTTACTCTGATAAATCTCTTTATGTATTCCTCACCCGAAAGTCCTACATATTTTTCTGTTGTAGTTCAGTGGAATAGTTTGGTGGATTATATTAACTCAGTGTTCTTGTTTTGTTGGTTCAAAAGAAAATTTTGTGCTGATTTTTATTAGGTTCCTTAGTTCTTGTTGTGGTTACTGGCTATGATGATATTTAGTTTGTATTTTAGGCACTGGGGACTACATGTCAAAACAATCTCTGGGATTCCTCAATTTCTATTTTGTATTAGATGAATGCGGCCTTTCAGATTAAATTGTATATACCCATTTTCATCTTAATCTTGCTTCTGAGATAAGGAAAAGGCACGTTCACTTGTAAGCTTGTCTCCTTTGCTTAATGATATGCCACTTGTAAGCTTGTCTCCTTTGCTAAATTATATGACTATGCCTTCTTTCCTGTTGCTAAAATTTTCACCGAATTGAGCAGTTCTAGAGCTTTTGGGGAGCTTGGGGGTGGCAAAAATAGAGCATTGGATTTCTGTGTTAAGTTCTTGGGCTACTCACAGTTCACTCTCCCTCACCTTATTAGATGCAGTTTTCAACAGCAATAACAACTAAAGTTCTTGTCTTGTTTTATGTGAAAATATCTCTGAAAGCTTAACTTCTCCCTGCGATTTTTAGCTTGAAGTGTAACTCTCTCTTTTTGGTTTGTTCTGGCGCTGTTTTCAATTTGTTTATTTGTAGGATTAAGGTAGTTCTATTATTCAGTTAGATCATTAGTTCTACATGCCATTTAGCTGTAAGGTACCATTTAAAAAATTGAAGCTTTTTAAAATTGAATCTTCATGTTTTGGAAAGCCAAGTACTGTACTTTGCATACAGAATCTCTATAACTTTATATGTTCAGGGCCGCTTCTAGAGAAAGCCGGCTTGACTTTGGTAAACGTGGGAGAAAACATTGACAAGTAGTTGATGTATGGCTCAAAGTTGTGCAGTAGATTGTTTCAACTGGACGAGTTGTCTGAATCTGTCACTACTATGTTCCAGTCTTCATGTGATGTGTATTGTGAAGTGGAGATTTCGTAGCATATGTCAACATTTGACGAAGCTTTTATTTCAATTGTTTGTTTTCACTGCTTTTATTTTTTCATTATCAATTGTATATTTGTACATACAATGAATGTCATAAAAAGTTAAATTTTCTTATTTAGGTGTCGATTTCAACCTCACCTAACAGATGAGAGTGGAAAGATCACAACTTCCTTTTTTGGTGAAAATGCAGAAAAATTATTGGGTCTCACCGCTGAACAAGCAGTGAATAAAATTACTAAGGTTTGATAAATTATCATAATTTGGTAAATTACATAAGTTATATATTTATATCCACTTACCAACTGTACCTACACTTTTTCATTTCATAATAGGATTACATTGAGAAACGCAATAATGAAATTGCAAGTACTGATTATATAGTTCAAGTAAAAGTTGCTATAAGAGAAGGTGAAATTGAACCGAAATACTCCATTATATCTTTCCGAGACAAGGCTGAAATTGAAGAAGAAGACAACATGCCGGAATTAGAAAATATAGTTCCAATACATGATGTTTACGATACACAAAAAGATTCTAAAGGTAAATTCTTGAACCAATATCTTAATACAAAATTTTATTTCATAACCTTATAGTTTCTGTCTTTATTGTTACATAGTCAAAAAAATCAAGAGGAAGAAACAAAGACGTGCAACTTGATTTGATTTCAAGCCTTGACACTAAAGATGAAGAGCAAACAAAATCAAAGACAAGGAGGACAACATAGGCTTCAAAATTTATCAATTATGGAGTTGATCATATTCAGTAATATTTCTCTATTTATTATTTTAAACAATTTAGGGGACCAAACTTTTGATTTAGTTATTTATTTTCATATCTATTCATTTATTGGGTAATTGTGGGATTATACTTTCCGTAATAGTGAACCTATTATTTAAATATTTTACATTCTTTACTTGTATCATTATAGAGGCTTTTTATCTTATGATTATATTTTCAATTATAATATTCATATATGCCCAAACTTATTGAATATTATATTTATGGATGTTTTATTGATATATCTAAACAAAATTATTATAATTCTTATTTCATTATTAATGTAACAACAACTTATCACCTTGTCAAACTAAAGTGAAAGTGACAATTATACACAATTATCAAATAAATGATTAAATATAACCATGTAACATGAAAATGAATAAAGAAATGCATAAAGTTCAACACGAGAAAATTTAGGAAATTTTTATCCATCTTAAATTTTCTTGAAATTATAAACTAACTCCATCCCACCATTAAAAACTTTCAAAAGACAACTTCATTATTCTATTATATTTTACCTCATTTTCGACTATGAATTGATTCTACAATGGTTACAATAATAATATTTTCATTTTCATTCATATTTAATAAATTTCACCTCAATTCATTACTTTTACATTTTAATTCTTATGGTTAATAATAAAATACTTGAAATTATAATTTAATTTACAATTCATACATTATCTATGAAACATAATTAAAATATTTTAATATTTAAACAATTATTTTGAATCAAAAGCACCGCTCATCGCGCGGTGGGACTCCAGCTAGTTTAACATAATATGAATGGTGTTTATCTCATCAAGAACACATCTCATTCATGATGCGAATTACAATTTATTGTATGAAATACATATAAGGATTAGGAAAATGAATCCGAATACTACCCATTATTAAAATACAACAACTTTATATCTCAATACTTAATTAATACAAAGTACGTAACTTAAACATGATCAAACAGCTGCATGGACAAACATACGATCATTTAGGTCTAATCACTCCAAGGGCTGCCTGTAGGTGCTGGTGCTGGTGCTGGTGCCGGAGTAAAGTAAAATGGGAAATACGGAAGAGTCTCTGGGGGTGAAGTGGCAGGTGGCAGTGCTGGAACCGTTGGAACTTCCGGTGGTGTCGGAAAATCAGGTTCCGGCGCCGTTGGTATGGGGTCAGACGGCGGAAGATCGAGTTCCGGGGACTTGGGAGGGGACCGTACATGTGGACGAGTTGGATTCCGAGGTCGGATTGGAGCTGCCTTTGGTGTCCGCCGGTGGATTGGAGGGAACAACCCCTTAGGGATCTCCGGGGACTTGGGAGGGGACCGTACATGTGGACGAGTTGGATTCTGAGGTCGGATTGGAGCTACCTTTGGTGTCCGCCGGTGGATAGGAGGGAACAACCCCTTAGGGATCTCCGGGGACTTGGGAGGGGGCCGTACATCTGGACGAGTTGGATTCCGAGGTCGGAATGGAGCTGCCTTTGGTGTCCACCGGTGGATTGGAGGGAACAACCCCTTAGTTAACCCCTTAAGAAAGAGGAGGCGGCGGGAGGAGAAGGCCTCGCCTGTGCCGGAAAGCGCAGCGAAAGCCACGAGGATGGTCAGAGCCATAAGCAGCTTGGAAGAGCTCATGGTTGCAGAAAATGTAGACCTGATTGAACTGGGAGTAATCTTGGTTTGTTGTGAGAAAACAATCGGTTGTGTTTTTATAGCCATTTTGGAGGCTTGGGATGGAGGAAACTGTTAGGAATTTTAAAAGAAGGTATTCCAATTGATTACGAGGTTCTAATTAAAGGAAAGTTATGAAGGAGGTGAAAATTTAAAAAAATCAGCTTATAATGAATATACTAGTATAACACGTGATAATATTTATATATCAATTAAATTTTACATTCAATATTTATATGTTTCAATTGAATATATAATTATGAAACATATCGTTTCAATATCAAATTATAAATATTTATATATTGCGATACATTTTTAAAAAAAATCGGAAAACCTCATTGCAAAAATTAAAATATATATCAAATCACCTCAATAATTACTTCAAATACTTCGTTTAATGATTAGTCGAGATAAAATAAAACTTTGTGGTATAAGATATATCTAACTTAAATGTATGATTTAACCAATTAAAGGAGGGGATGGTAAAAATATATTGGGGAATTATTGGTAAAACTATCTTTCTATAGGCATATGGAAAGATGAGGTTGAATTAAAATTATGAAAAGGTAAAAGATTTTAGTTTCAATATTAAAAAATTTATCATGCAACATGCAGTAGTTATAATTTTATGACCCGATGAATGCAACCCGGTAATTTTATCTTGATTTATTTTAATTTACAGTTTAAACCCTGACCTTTCCATAATTTATGGAAATGCCGTCTTTCAAGAGACATACTCAAATATATAATAGTACGTAGCAAAATAAAATCTTATATTTATTATTTAACCAATTAAAGGAGGGATGGTAAAAATCACATACGTAGCAAAATAAAATATAGAATGACTTAATCACACTTATAGTCCCTTTACTTAACTATCTTTGGCAACATAGATTTGGAAATTACCTTTTTCTGTGAATTGAAATGTATAGAGAAAAATTGATTAAAGAGAATAAAAGAATGTAATGAGTGATTGAAAATAATTTACTATTTATCATAAAAGAAAGTATAATAATTTTAAATAATATAAATTTAATTTATGTGTACTTAAAAAAAACAAACGCAAGTACATCCACAGTCCGTGTAGCTGACTGATTCCAAGGAAAAGTATTTTTTTTAGAAAATATTTATGTAAAAGAAAAGTATTTGTGTGTTCAAATAAATGCCGGCCTTCAAGCAACCTTATGGTCAATGGCATTAGAACTAGAGGATAGAAAACGTAGACCTTTTCTTTTTAATATTTCTTTCATTTTAACATGTTTTCTTTTTAACAAAATTTCTCTTTTGTATTGTAACATTTGTATCTACTATTAAACATTAAATAAGTAATAATACATTCAAAGGATACATTATTTATTCATTCATTCATCATTAATTCAATTATATTATATTAGCATAGTGATTTATGAAGTGGCATCTGGCTTTGTTGCTTACAGAGCCCGTTTCAACTATGATAAATGTGGGAATTATGTAAAAATGATTTAAAAATTCTAACCTCTGTCATATGTACAGGATTATTAGATGCAATTTTGATATGATAATCCCTACATGTGAAAATAGCACTAGTGGAGGAAGGGGACATTAAAGACGGTTCTATCAAACAAGAGAATGCACTTTAGAACCGCCTTCGATCAAAGGTGGTTAAAATAACCATTTTAATAGAGTCATAAACTGTTTCCGAACTCAAAAACTATTTCTGACCTTTCAAAAAATAGCTGTCGAAAATCAATCAATTTCCTAAATCAAGGAAAACTAACATAGATCTCAGAAGAAACCCCAAAACAGCAACGACCGACATAGAATAGAACAAAACAATACAAACTAAAAAGAACTGCAATACAAACGCAAAAAAAAAACAGCAATACAAACGCCATCTCTACGGAGGCTTTCGACGACGACGCAGAGGAAGCATTCTCTAGTGAGCGACTGGCGGTGTCGATCGGTCTCCACCGTCTTTGGCTTCACTGTGAATGTCTTCGTGGCAAACTTTAGATCCAATCGGCGGAGCTTCCCGGCGAATGGAGGAGGCGAGCTTAACGGCGGAGCTTCCAAGCTCGGCGAAGGCGTGATGGTTAACGAAGAAGTTGGTGGCGGAGATGGAGGTAGGAGATGGTGGTCGTGATGGAGTGACAGTGGTGACATGAGGAGTGAGGGTTGGCTGGAAAGGATGGCGGCGGTAGAGTTAGGAGGGCGGAGTGAGGGGCTAGTGGAGGGTGGGAGAATGAATAATCGTGGATTAGGGTTTTTGCTGATAAAGTAAGAGGTTTTGGCTTTTGAATTAACACTTTCTTTTTATATTGGGCCAAAAAGCAACTCATTAAAGGCAGTTTTACAATTAGAACCACCTTTAAATTTAATAGTTGACCTAGGAAATCATTTATCAACTCAAAAATGCTTCCGTATCTAAATTAAAAGTGGTTCTAAAGGCGTTTATGTCTTTAATTGAATCGTCTTTAATTAATTTAGAACCGCCTTTAAAATGGAAAAAGTGACCTAAGAGCCACTTCCAAACTCGGAAATCATTTCTGACCTCAATTAAAGGCGGTTTCAATGGAACTGCCTTCTAGCGGTGCCTTTAATAGGGCACTCTCTACTAGTGCGGTCTAGAGGTGAATGCACAATTAATGTCAAAATTATCCTAATAACATTTGAGAACATTTCCTATTAATGTTGGAATATTTTAGAAACAATTTGCTTAAAGATATACGGAACTTGTAATGTCGCCTAAAAGTGGGTACAGTAACTCTAACCGACATTAATTAGACTACTGGAAAACTACATAGGCACCGATATGTCAGTGCTGGGAGAGTAATACCGGTGATAGAACTATCACATGCACCGGTAAATTAGCAAATGAACCAAAATACCGGTGCCTATGAATAAGTCTAGCACCGGTTCACTAAATACCAGTGCTAGATATCAGTGTCTTTGAAGAAAAATTCTAAATTTGATATTTTCCAACACCGGTTTTGTCTGAATGACATATACCGGTGCTAATACCGCTACCTATGAATAAATCTAGCACCGGTTCACTAAATATCGGTGCCTTTGAAGAAAAATGTCTGAATTTGATATTTTCCAGCATCGGTTTTGTTTGAAAGATATATACGACTGCTAATACCAGTGTCTATGAATAAATCCATCACCGGTTCAATAAATACCGGTGCTAGATACCGATGCCTTTGGGGAAAAAATGTCCGCATTTAATATTTTACAACACCAGTTTTTTCTGAATGACATATAACGGTGCTAATATCGGTGCCTATGAATAAATCCAGCACCAGTTCACTAAATACTAGTGCTAGATACCAGTGCCTTTGAAGAAGAAAAATGTCTGAATTTGATATTTTCTAGCCCTGATTTTGTCTGAATGACACATAGCGGTGCTAATACTACTGCCTATGGTTGAACTAGTAATTCTGGTGGGTAAAATTTTGGTGGGAAAATAGCTAGCACCAGTATAGGTTATAATATACTGGTACTATGAGTGCATTTAATGCTCACCTACATCTCTTTTTTGCGGGTATAAAGTGGATT
Organism: Rubia peregrina; assembly: GCA_032355705.1. Classification (NCBI taxonomy): domain Eukaryota; kingdom Viridiplantae; phylum Streptophyta; class Magnoliopsida; order Gentianales; family Rubiaceae; genus Rubia; species Rubia peregrina. Next base: position 1,895,791 of record JAULKK010000007.1, read on the forward strand.
TTTAGGAGAGAGGGTTGTGTTTGTAATATTTGAGGGCCACGGTATAAATTACAGAAAAATGTGTATAAGTAATCATTGTTTTGATTCGAGACCCCTCTGTTCCCCTGGTCAGACCAAAATCGGCAAGTCTCTATCATTTCTTGGTGAATTGCACTTTGGTGTTTCCAATTTTGTGATTCGATGCCTCCAACTTTCTTTAAGAGACCTAAGTGCAAAAAGTAAAAAGTTTACTCATAACTCCAAATTGAAATTCACTGGAACGTGATCCTACCAAATACACACCCAATGTATTTTCCATATCTATAAGGGAATATTCATCAAAACTCGGGTACAAGAACATATCCATAATCCTATCCTATTTTATTTTGTAACTTCTAAGTAATCAACCATGAGTTACTTTAGAACATGTACTAGCGTTATTTAATATTTTACCAAAAATAATAATTTATTTTATACTTTTATATTTGAGTGGGTCTCTTGAAAGACGGTCTTTCCATAAGTTATGGAAAGACCAAGGTTTAAAGTGTAAATTAGAACAAATTA
>JAULKK010000007.1:1960373-1972551 GCA_032355705.1 Rubia peregrina
AGCGTCGACGAGTTTCGAGGTCAGAGGGAGTCTGATCAAGGTGGATCGGTAGCAAGGGGAGCTTGCAAAATTCACGTCTAGAATTAGAAAAGATAAGTATATTTGTATGGTGTACTTTGTACTATATCTTTCTTATTAGTGGATTTATTCTGAACTAGGCCAGACCCCGCAGACGTAGGTGGATTTCACCGAACTGCATAACCAAGTTGTGTGTCTCGTGTTTATTTATTTTACATATTTGGTTAGGTTAGACTATGTTAGAATATAGAATTACTAGTTAAAGCTAAAACGGCAAAACCATTTTTCATTTGGGATAGCAAAATTCCTAAGTAATTCATCCCAGACTGAAAGATAAACCCTATTTGAGCTTTAAAATGATGGAGAGAATCTAAATATCACAGGTAATGCAATCAGAAGGTAGATTGAACCCGAAAAAGTTAGAACACCATCAAATGGCAGCAAAGAATTCATTAACTTCTACATGAAAACCAAAAAAAAAAAATTGGAGTTCTTTTGTTCAAGATTTTTGTTAGCGAAAAGAGGTTATCTAATGGATTTGAAAAGCTGGAGTAATAGAATCAGGTTAAGAAATGAATACCCTTTCTGATTGATTTTGTATATATCTTTTTCCATATCTGATTTTGTCTTGTATACCACTTGTACTCAGTATATATATGAAACAACCACAATTATTTGTGGATTTTAGGGCATGTGCAGTGGTGGTCTCTTAATTTTAAGAGACCACTTAAGAGACTGAAAATCCCCACAATGGGGGATTCTAGAGTGGTCTCTTAACAAGAGACCACTCAAGAGAGGCCGGTGAAGAGTCCACAGATGGCAGAAAAATACCCATGTGCAAGCCTGAAGCTGTCAGACTGTGGGTTTCTCGCCAAAAAATTTGTTTGCCAAAAATGTTGTCAAACAACATTTTCTCGCCAAAAATTTTCTTTGCCAACATTTCCAAGACAAAAATCTTGTTTGCCAAAAAAAATTTCGCCTCGAAAATTTAGTTAATTTTCCCGGTCAAAATTTTGTTAATTTTCTGCAACGCAATGTGATTTAAAAGAGAACAAAAAAAAAGTAATTATATCATTATTTTTCAAAAATGAAATTATATTTTAAATTTCATAACGTATTAATAAATTTCACATTCAACTTATTTTGGCTGGATAAGTTTATTTAGACTAAATGTTAATGATGAAATTAATGAGTAGGATAGAGAAATCAAGTGGGCTCCATGAATAGTGCAGAGTGATCTCTTACCACTGTGGAGGCAAAAAAAAGTGGTCTCTTAAGTGGTCTCTTAGGGTGAGTGGGAAGAGAGAGATTGCGAAAAATAATATAATTAATTGGTAAGAGACTGCTAGCGGTCTCTACCACTGCACATGGCCTTATGCCTATAGAAAGACGATCTTTCCCAAAATTTTGTCATGAATCTAACAACACATCGCAAAATAATATTCATACTTATATACCAATTTAATTTTAGAGTCAAAATGAGAAAGATTTGAAGAAATAAATATTTACCGTTATTAAATGTAGTGAAACATATTAACGGTCAAATATATTTTTTGAATATCGTGAAAAAGATTCTGTGAAGTTTATGCTGGGACAGAGGGAGTATAAGTTACCGTTTGAAATGAGACAAATGGAATACCACTTTCTCTTTCTCTATCTAGACTATCACCTCTCCCTCTCTCCTGTTTCCAACTAATCGTAGAATTTCAGGATTAATTCTACCGTGGTTGAACAAATTGACTCATAATTTTCTAAAGGAATGGTTGAGAAAAAAGGAAGAAAAATGCACCACAAAAGAAGCGGATTGCATGGGTTGACAAAAACACTATTACTACAAATACACACCTACACACCCTTTTATTGTTTTACAACAATAATCCTCTTTTATTGTTATAGAACAATAAATCATCATTCAGAAAAAAAAACAGGAAAAAATCCAAAAAATATAACAAATAATTTTTTTGTTGCCCTAACATCATGGCTTCTCTAAGAGAGAGAAAAGCTTTATCTCTTGTCCTAATGTCAATAAGCTTGCTATCTTTAAAGGAAAACGTCGCTGCCGCTCCCGGCGGCGGTGGGACGGTTTTCGACGTAACCACCTTCGGCGGCGTCCCCGACGGCAAGAAGGACTCGACTCAGGCGATGATCAAGGCGTGGAACGCGGCGTGCAAGTCGCCCGGTGCGGCGAGGCTTGTTTTCCCTCCGGGGAACTTTTTGTGCGGCGAGGTGGTTTTCGCCGGGCCCTGCACCGGCCCGATTACGGTGGAGGTGAACGGGAATATTTCTTCCAGTTCCGATCTGAGTCAGTTCAGCGGCGGGATCTGGATTGAGGTTACTGGGGTTGATGGTATCACTATCACCGGTACCGGAACTCTGGACGGCAAAGGGCCGGAGGTTTGGCAGTTTGCGGCCAAAAATGGCGGCGATAGCATACTCCCGAATGTAAGTCCCATGCATGCATTGAATGAGAATATGATTAAAATGAATGGGTAAGAATAGATGTACAAAATAAAGCCAGAGAAAATAACACTAAGTTTTTGGCCTATTTTTTGTCAATTTTTCCAGATCATATTTTACCATAAATTTCAATTAGTATATAGACTCTAATATCATCATGTGAGATATTGTTACACTCATATGTTTACGTAGTTTCTAAATATTAAATTTTAATATACCATTGATATCCGTAATTAAAATGATTGATGGTCAAACATGATCTGAAAAAGTTGATAAAAAAATAGGTCAAAACTGGTGTACGGAGGGAGTATAAATGAGTGAAAAACTTGAAATTGAAAATTTATACTGTAAACAAATGAGGTGTGCATTGACTTGAGACATATCAATAAGGAAAGTGTTGAGATTGGGTTGGGACGGAGTATCAATTTTTTCACGAGTTTTATGTTCAAGCGAGACTGCGAGAGTAATAACCATGGAATTTCAGTTGATTCTTTTCTGAAAATTAGTTGATACTCCTGAACAAGTCGGGCCGTGAACTGATTGACTAGATCTTTTTCTATCGTTCTATTCCCACCACGAGAAAGGCGGAGGGAAGAGATATGGCCAACGCGCGGAGGATCTGGCGAAATATAAATTATATAAATTAAGTTCAGTTCGAATTGTGATATTTTAATGCTCTATTAAAAAATATTTATTGAATCGATTTAGCTAAACAATCAACTCATCTCACTAAATCAGATTGTCGGGTCAGAAGAAGTTTCTACATTCGGCACATGTATAAGTTGATTGGGTGCCTCTTGTGTGTAGTCTCTCCAATTCAGCAAGGTGAAGAACGGAGTGATGGAGAACATCAACGTGGTGAACAGCAAGGGCTTCCACACAAAGGTCACCGACTCCTCCGACGTGCGGGTCCGCAACATGCGCATCACCGCCCCCGGCGACAGCCCCAACACCGACGGCCTCCACATCAGCTCCTCCACCAACGTCAACGTCACCGACATGGTCATCCGCACCGGCGACGACTGCGTCTCCATCGGCGAGGGCAACACCAACGTCAACGTCCTCAACGTCATCTGCGGCCCCGGCCACGGCCTCAGCGTCGGCAGCCTGGGCAAGCGGCAGACGGAGAAGGACGTGAGGGGCGTTTTGGTCAAGAACTGTACTTTGCAGGGGACCACCAACGGGGCCAGGATCAAGACGTTTCATGCCTCGCCGGCGATTGTCGCGACGGGGATTATCTTTGAGGATATTACTATGGAAGATGTGAAGAATCCGATTATTATTGATCAGCATTACTCTTCGAAGAGAATTGCTGGGGAATCTAAAGTGGCGGTAAGTAGCTCACACATTTTGCACACCATCCGTTTTTAAATTTGACAAAATTTGTATTCTAACATGGTTTTCTCAAAACTTCCTACTCATTTCAATCTGCAATTTAATTATTCATCCAGACAAAACTTTGTTAGATTTATTAAATCATACGCACTCCGTCCCACGAGTTTTGACATATTTACTTTTTTCAACTCAAATTTGGTAAACTTTGATCATAAATATAAATTAATATTTATAATTTAATTATCAGTTGAGGTATTGTTAAATTCATTTTAACATGTATTTTCCAAATATTAATTTTTTATACGAAATTATTATGTGTAATTAGAAATATTGATGGTCAAACATAATCACTGAACAACGTGAAAAGTAAATATGTCAATACTCATACGATGGAGGGAGTATTTTTTCCCAAATTTTAATTATTCGGGAAAAAAATACTAAGCATAAAAAACAAATTCAAGTAAAACTCAACTCCACATTTTCCTTCCCATTCTTTCTCTTCACTAATTTCTGACTCGACCTTCGCCGGTACAGTTATCGGACATCCACTTCCGGAACATCAAGGGAACCACCATCACTCCCGAAGCCGTAACCCTCTACTGCAGCAAAGCCGTCCCCTGCAAAGATGTCGAGTTAACCAACATCAACCTCGCTCCCGCAGCCGGCATCAAGGGCGCCCTAACCTCCGTCTGCGACAACGTACAGCCGGCGATCTCCACCATGGCCTCCATCGACGCCGGCTCTTGCGGCGGCGGCTCCGCCGCCAAACCCCACCCCGCCGCCGGTGCCGCCAACCCTGCCGCCGGTGAGAAACCAGATCCCGCTGCCGGTGAAAAGCCCAAGAGTAAGAAGGAAAAGTCAGAGGGTAAAAAAAAGAAGTCCGGCGGTGGAAAGACGGACGCCAACACCGAACTGGCGGAAATGTAAATGGTGGATTACGTCCATGCGTATATTATGGGAAGAAACTGAGATCATCAGCCTTGTGTATATTGTGAAGCAGAGTAACGTAGATCTGTTTTGTTATTGATCAGTTGCATGGCCAGGCCGTCTTGGTTTATTAGCCTGTGTGGTGGAGCCTCTTTTGTCGTTCTTAATTTCTTACTTGCATATTCTTGTAAATTTGAGATTTTTATTGCATATACTTCCTCTCTCCCAGCTTATATTGTAGAGGGAGATTTTTCAAGTGAAAAGTTGTACAGTGCAAAAGTCAGCAGAAAGCTGACAAAAAAGGACAGTGAATTGGAAGAAAAACAGTCTGATGCCAGTGTTGAATAGTGACGAGTGAACAGTCATGAATAAAAATTACAACACCATTACATTCAATCTTTCCCTCCAGATTTTCAGTTTTTGCTCCAAACTGAATTTTTTGGAGGCAAAAACGTAAAAATTACAAATCTTTCACACCAACTCCCAATGAATTTCAAAGTCTCTATAAAGCCACCATTGAAAGCACTCCAAACACAGTTTACATTTTAAGCAACGAGGCTCTCATATCTGATATTTTGACCAGTTCTTCACAGAATTGGCCATAAATTTTCTGGTCCATATTCACCATCTGCTTCATCGAGCCTTTGCCAGAAAGCTGTGATGGTTGGCCGGAATTTAACTGACCAACAAAGGCAACAAATCACACAATTTCTTCTGTAGCACACAGACGGAAGAACCATCCACCATCATCGGCGCCTCGAGGCAGCAACGACGTGGGGTTGCTCAATCCGCACAATCAGTACAATATGGAAGAGGGTAAATGAGCAACTCAAAAATGGTGAAACTGTTAATGCCCGGTCAAAGCGACATGGCTGACCTGGGGTGGTAAAAAGGCAATAGATCTAGAGGCTTTGATGGCCTTACCCTTGAAATTCAGAAGAACCTGTAGAAGCACTGCAGCAAATATGCATATCTCTAAAAAGTTCAGTTCATAGAGCTGTGGCAAGTAAGGAATTAAGGAGCCATACAAATGTTGTGCACCCCTGCTTAACAGGAGAACACAAAGAGGACAGATTGGAGTGATGCCTCGGCAAACTAGAATGCAACATGCAGTACAAGGATATGCACACCATAATTTACATTGATGAGAAGTGGTTCTACTTAACAAAGGCTACAGCCAGGTACATCCTAACCTCGAACGAACCTGACCCATATAGAATCACCCAAAAAAACAATACATTCCAAAACTGATGTTCTTATGTGCCGTGTGTAGGCCATTCATCAATTTAGACGGGACTGTATAATGAAAAAATTTGTGTCTTTCCTTATGTTGAGTGTATTCCAGCAAAGTATAACATCATAAATAGGCCTAGGGGTACTATTGAATTGCATCCCATTAAGTTCATGAATAGGGATTGCATTAGGAAAAAAACTTATTTGTGAGGTCATTCCTGTTATAAAAGCCAAGTGGCTAGTGTGGGCGAACAAAGACATTTTCATTCAACAAGACAATGCATCCACACACATTTTGGCAAATGACCAAGAGTTTCTCGCAGCAGCCTATTCAGACGGTTTTAACATTAAAATGGTGTGTCAACCAGCTAAATCTCCTGACTTGAACATTTTGAACTTAGGGTTTTTGCATCAATTCAAAGTTTGCAACACCAAAACCCAAGTACAGCTCTGAAGGTCTTTTGCAATCCATAATCAATGCATTTGATATGTAAGACCCCAAAACAATTGACAAAATAATTCTATATTTGCAAAATACGATGGTCGAAATCATGAAAGATATAGGTGGAAACAATTTTAAACTACCACACATGGGAAATGATAGACTTATGAGGTTGGGACTTCTACCACACAACCTAATTGTGGACTCACAGTTGGTAAGGAGATGCTTGGAGCACTTACAAGAAATTGGAAGGACATGGAAGGTTCAAGACCTGTTGCTATGCATGGAAATGGTGCAGGAATAAATCATGTCATGTTTTTTTTGTAGGGTTGTGCTTCTAGATTTTTTTCTAGGGTAAACATGCATTTTGGTTTGAAGAGTCATGTTTATAGGCCAACCTTGTAAAAATTTGGGATTGCTAAAGTCCCTTTTTGGAATGTAATGCAATTATGTTCAAATTTAAATTCTGCTTTAGGAGTACATGTACGAAATAATGCAATGCAGTTTAAAAAAAATGCAAATTAGTTTTTAAATATTTTATGATACTACAAGTGTAACCGTAAGAAAAAAAACCCATGTCTATAAATAACAAGTTTCCCTGTTGCATAATGAAAATATGGTTCAACACATATACTATTTGACCACATCTAAACAAACCAACAATTGATGCCATCCTAATGTTTTGAAAGAAGGTTGCATCATATGGTTGCAAAGATATAAGTTTTCATCATTATAGACTTCCTTGCTGCTAGAACTCGATACATCTACACAAAATCTCAGAGCTATTTATAAATCATTCAAATGCCCCGCCAAGGTCAATTCAGTTCAGACTTGAATCGCAAGGCTGCATTTTTTGTTAAGTCAGAAAACACAACTTCATTATCTATGACACGAACAAATAACACATACATACCCTCCACTCTAATATTACCGTGATTATTACGAATACCCTACCAAGTTTAGCCTCATCTGAAGAGAGGATCGCATGGCTGCATACAAAATAAACTCATTCATTCTAAATTTCAAACAGACCAATGCTCCAATTCAGAAAATCACAGTCCCACATAATAAGGCAACACACAACATTCTGCAAATAACAAGAGTTGTAAACAGAGTTACAGCCAACACAAATTGGCTCACAAACAGAGTGTCATCAACACAACCAACCCGTACTATCTCACAAACACACAAGAATTAACACAGTCAACACGAAGTGGCTGAAAAGTAAAGTTAATACCAACACAGTTTAAGAAATTGTCTAATTATCAAAATCTCCATAAATTTGAAGTTACCCCTGTCTTGAGGGTGGCTATTAAATATTAAGGTTAGCTCATCTGAATTGATTGTTGCAAGAACATATTGAAAAAGTTAGTCAATTATACACGAGAAAAATAGATAAAATTATAAAATTGAACATAGAGGATAGATATAACCTTCGGGAATAGTTGTTCTAGTATTTTTTTTACTTTTCGACACATCAAAAGCCTTGCCATTTACATTGGCCTTCTTATTCATTTCCCGAAAAGCATAGATAGCAGCAATGCCATTAGTACAAGGTCTTTTTGATCTCGCTCTTTTGGGCCAGTTACCAAGTAAATTGCAAGTCATGAGTATTTTAGAACATGTGAGAGAGTCATCACCGGATTCATGTGAATCACTCTCAACCTTTGTCTATTTTTGCACCAAGAAGCTGCTTGCTCTGGTACATGAAACAGATTCACCCAAATATGGGTGTTCATGGTCTGTTACGGGTGAGCCATGGACATCAGATTTGTACCCGGCATCACACTAAGCAGCAAAACCCTTATTCATATGCTGTGACATAGTGAACAACAAGCTGCAGCAATTAGGCACACATAAATGCAAACATGATCAATCACACATTAACAACATACACAAAAACATATGGACTTCATTTGTTTGAAAACTCATAACTATTAAGTACCTAAGTAAATGATATGAGCATATATAAAGGTCATAAAACAAGACACACTTCAAAAACTTACATTTCAAAAAACTAGAACTTGATTTCCACAACAAAACAAACAAATAAACCTGAAATATTAAGCACTGAAGAAAAAGCCAGTAAAAGCTACAAATATTTCATTACGTTCACATGGACCCAGATAAACCAATGATGAAGACATACGAATCTCTCCTCGATTTCAAACATGCAACAGTTTAAGACAAATAAAATAAAATAAAGGACAAAAAGAATACCCTCAGGGATAACAAAGGTTCAATTTGAGATCGCTCTCCCTTGGTTGACCTAAAGTATTGAAAACGCCATTTAAACTCATGGAAGCCTCATGGATTTTTAGTTAAACCACACGTGCAATGATTTCTACAAATGAAAAATAAGAGTACAGGACAAGAACGTTTCAACGACGGAGAATATCAAGATATCGAACAATTTTTGACAAAAAAAGTTTCAAACTCATTTTAGACACTAGATATGTGAATAAAAACTATCGGAAAATCCCAAGAAACTACAAGTTCCAACACAAATGCGGAAGAAGATAAGGAAAATCAGAACTTAACCTTTCCTAATCATCAACCATTACAGAGAGGCAACGACAAAGAAGGGAAGGATTTAGGTTTCCGACCTCTGATAGAAGATGAGTTTTAAGAGAAAAAAGGGACATTGAAAGATGTGAGAAGGAGTGTTGGAGAGTAAATGGTAGAATAATCGAGAAGAATGGATAAGAACAGAGAGAACATTGGATGTTGCTTTGAATTATGGAAGTGGAGCGTTGGGGTGTAATAATGAGGGGAATATTAAAGGACACACCCTCTCTAATAAAGCCTCCTAATTCATTAACCGAGACATGCGTATTCATGTGTGTATGATAGCACAAAATTCATCCCATTAATTCCCCCACTTGATCAGCAATAAAATAGCAAACTAAGGGCAAGACGGTAAATTCACATTGGGTCAACATTCCCATTTTTAGAATGTTTCAGAGCTTGCAATTTAAGGTGGTACGTCCCAATAAAAAAAGTGTGCAGTTTGAATTGAGATATAGTGAGTAGTGTAAAGAAATGAGATCATTGTGTCTCTTTTCATTTTTCTTCTTTGATCAAATGCCATACATTTTTATATATTTCCTGGAGAATGTTGTCCACTGTATATACATGTAGTGTCGATTGTTCATCATATCCCAAGGACCACTAGATTGATAGACATGTGAAAAAATAAAAACAAAAAATATATTTTTCAAAATCACGATATTGTATTATTAAATTAATTGGTATTATATACTTCCATTTTGTGTGAAAATTTACAAATATAAAATTTTGTTACGAATTTTTAAAAACAAAAGTTTAATGTGAGACGAAAGAGTAATAGTGATACGATTATATATATATATATTAAACCATAACTTACTTACAAATCCATTTAAGACCCTAACTAGCTCCCTCACTTCCAACAGTATTCGTTTAAATTGTAGATGGAAGGAGAATAGCAAGGCCAGACATTAGAAATAGACGTTCACTTGGCTCATCTCACTAGTGGAAAAAGACCGGGTGATTAAAGAAGCTTCTATCATACCAGAGAAGACACTTTAGAAATGCCTTTAATGGCTCCGCTGACCTTTGATCGAAATCGATCAAAGCCGGTTCAAATAACTGCCTTTAATAGAAAACAATTTGCAATCTCGGAAGTTATTTCTACCCTTCCAATAAAAAGCTGCTGGAAACCATTTGGATTCTGGCAGTGGAGAACGGATGAATAATAAGAAAATTGTAGTATGGGTTTCACCAAATGACCAAAATCAAGGAACAACAAGCAAATCGCAGCAGTGAGAAACCCTAGCGGGGTTGTGCATCAGAGGTTGTAAGCTAGACCGTGGGATGTGTGTCAGAGGCTAGAGGTGTGGGCTAGAGCGGTAGGACTATGCATCGGGGTTGTGTGCTGAGCGTCGGAGCCTGGAGGTGAAAGTGGGGCTAACGACGGTGACGAGAACCCTAGGCGAGCGGAGGGATGACGTGGAAGGTGGAGCTTAGGGTGGCGTGAGATGTGAGGCTTGATGTAAGCTGGATGTGTACGGAGGGTGGCGTGAGGCGGGGGCTAGAGCGGCGGAGGGAGGGTCAGACACCGGAGGTGGGAAGAGAACTTAGACGGAAATATGGCTTCAAATGGGGAGAAATGGAAATAGGGGAGAAGTAAAGGCAGGCCATGGGTTTGGCCCAACATATGAAAATGACTAAGTATGGGTTTGAGCCCATTTGAGGTGGTCATGCCTTTAGAACGCCTTTAAAATGAGAAGGTGACGTGGGAAAGCATTTTCAAACTCGAAAATACTTCCGACCCTTAATTAAATGCAGTTCTAAAGGCGGGACAACCTTTAAGCGATCACCATTAAAGGTGGAACCGCCTCTAATTAATTCGAACCGCCTTTACAATGATTGGAAGGGATTTCCGAATTTGGAACCCCTTCTGGACCTCGATTAAAGGTGGTTTCGATGGGACCGCCATCTAACGCCATCTTTAATAGAGTTCTCTCTACTAGTGTATGGTGTTAAGCATTGGGAATACATGTTAAATGACCACTGCTGGGATTAAATAGCTGAAATATACCTTCGTGATCTTATAAGCCTTATATGGGGCTAAATAGTGAGAATATAAACTCCCCATGTCCCAATATGTCTTGGAGAAAGAGAGAATGCATGTTCTAATTTTGGAAAAAGTGAAATGTCTAAAATGCCCTTCTGTATTGCCTATTATGCCTCTCTGTCTTCTTCCTCGTTCCATATCTCCGAGTCTCTCCCTCTCTCCCACCCGCATATCACCGATCATCTCCACTTATCTCCTCTACCCCTCCGCCTGCCCTCGGTCCCAGATCCGTGACATTTCCTTCCCTCTATTCTTTATTCTTCCTGCTCCTATATCGAAACCGCTCCACACCCGGCGCCCCTTCCACCTCCCTCCCAAAACCCTTGACCATGATTCCCCAAACCATACTATCCCTCCTCCGCCGCCAGTGTCTTCACTAGTAAGCTATCGCCGCACCTCTTTCGCCTTCAAGGGTTTTGGGAGCTGTGACGGATGACTCGTCCCCATATTTCCCTTTTGCGGGGTTCATGGTCGGTGCAGTGACCGAAGCGTCACGACAAAGACTCACCGCCGTCATTGGTGCTCCGTCTGGACTTGCTCAGACTTTTTGTTTCGAGGAGGCGGAGTATGAGGAAGGGGAAGGAAAGGGATGGTGGATGTGACTAGAGGGAGAATATGGGGGATGAGTCTGCGATTGTAAACGGTTTTTGTGCAAAGTGTGTAAGATGAGGAAAACAGAATGATGGAAAATATGGAGTGCCTTCTATTTGGGGGTGGTTTGCTCCTCACTTGGTGCTTTCTTTTTGGATCTTTCTCTTTTTACATGGAAAATGCAAAGGGCGCATTACCATAATGCGCCTTCAAGGTTTTAATTTTTAAATTAAAATTCACCTGGTCTGTTATGAGAGAATTACAAAATTTTAAAAAAGGAGAGGGCGCATTATGGAAATGCGGCCTCAAGGGTAATTTTTTATATATTATAATTCTGACGGTAGGTTGAAAATGCGCCAGACGTGGATTACTCGAGCCACTAGATTAAACGCGCCACACGTGGATTACACGCGTCACACGTGTAACTATTTTAAATTAATCATACTTTTTATATTTATATAACTATTTTATATATTGTATATGAATCATACTTTTATATTTATTTTCAAAGTAAAACTTATAATATTATAATTATTTGTATAAAAATATTATCATAT
>JAULKK010000007.1:1991539-2005153 GCA_032355705.1 Rubia peregrina
AACCCGGTGGAGAAGCTGTCGGAGGAGCTGATGGCGTACGAGTCGTACATGAAGTTCTTTCAGATACCTTACGTGGACGGCGAGTCGGTGTCGGTGGATGCTGAGTCCACCTCCAACGCCGTCGCTCAGGAAGATGCCGCGGACGGCGGCGCGTGTGTGCAACTATGGAGCTTTGACTAGGGGGAGATTAACCAGTGGAGCAATTCTAGTCCGTCTGTTTTTATTTACTTTTGCTTTGTTTCTGATGAACGACAGCTTGTAGTTTGTGCACTTCTGATTTATTTATTTTAACTTGAATAACAATAATTTTTTGCTTTTTTCCCATGGGTTTTGTTTGTAGAGCTAATAAATTTTCGATCACCTTGATTTTATAAGACATTATAAATTAATTATTTAGTAGTGAAACAAAATGTAAAAATATACTGTTTCGTCTCTATTTGCACTTTTTAAAGGAAGGTTTGATATTGAGTAAGAGATAAAATTGTTGTTCTGTATTCATCACTGGAGTACCGTATATATAAAACAATTATGCAACTAAATCCCAAAGTTATAGGGATTCTACTAACAAAGTCTACGGGAATACATAGTCAGAGAAGTAACTAACTAGACTAAGTCCTACTAAAATACATGACTAATTCAAAATATACGTAGAGATCTAATACTTTTATCCTTTTTATACTCTATTTTCTATTAAATTTGACTGCATTTTTTTAACGGACTTATTGAAGTATTTCTAATAAGCACGTCACAAAAATGATTGTGACACTTTTAAAATGCATATACGTTTCATAAATTTTGATGTACAATTTAGGTTATTTTTATCACTTTAAAATGCAGGTAAATGTAATCTTTGTAACATGAATTGAAGTAGAAGATTAATCAGTGAGTTGATGTATAATTACATCTGGCCTCTTTATTATTATTATAGCAAGACAATAGTAGTTTATAAGTAGTTTTATTTACCTTTTCAAGGTTTCTTCTTAGAAGAAATTGTTCGTATATATTAAAAATGCACCCGAAAAAGTATTGGGTTGTTTTGATTATATTGTCTTTATTATTCCCTCTAGATCATTTCAAAATACAATTTCATTATTTATTTAGTTTAAAAAATTAACTTTGATTCTAAAATTAAATTTATACATATATATTATTGTATAATACATTGTTTAATTCGTTATAATTGTTGAATGTTAAAGTGTGCATATTGAAATGTGGCAGAGTAATTTGTTTATAAGAATACGAAATGGAAAAAAAATGAAAACAAGAAACGCGTGAGATTGTTTGAAGGCACTTTTTTAGGGAGTATTACAAGTTGTGGCACCGCTAGTTTTCCTTCATTTAACACGGCGGCCGCCGGTTTTCCAGATTACTCGAGGCTCCACCTAAATGCCACGTGGAATTATGCATGAACGTAACGCAGATCAGCATACTAGGATGGTATATGGGCTTCAAAATGCCGTGTAGGATGGTACATGGGCTTCAAAATATCGGATCGATTAGTGATTATTTGGGATCGGGATCGGTATCTGATCAAAATTATTCTGGTTTTAGATTGATACAAACTGTTTGGACTAAATTTTAGTAAACTTTACTATTTATAAAACAATATATTTGGTGTTGGACAAATATTACTCCCTCCACCCCCTAAAACTGTCTTACAATGGAAAAAAAGTTTGTTTTTTAAGTCGTTGAAATAAAATAAAAATGATTTGTGAACTAAAAATTATTTCATCTGTAATTTTCATATTCATTTATTTTTGCCACAAATATAAGTAAGACACTGATAAAGGGACATCAAATAAGGCAATAAGACACTTATTGGGGGACGGAGGGAGTAATTAAAATTTTGTTTTTAAAAGAGAGTTCGTCTATTGAAATACGGGTTTTCCATAAATTATGCAAATACCAAGGTTTAAACTACAAATTAGATGAAATGAAGTTTAAATTTTTGGGTTGCATTGGTCGGGTTATAAACTCAAAATTACTACACATTTTCCATGATGAATTTTTAATATTGCAACTAAAACCTTTTATCTTTCTATTATTCTAATTAAACCTCGTATTTCCATGTGCATGTGGAAATATGGTCTTTCCCAAAACTTTAACTTTAAAAGATAGTAAACTAGTATAAGTTATTACAAAAAAAATTGCTTCAAAATATGAAAGAATACTAGCCCAACGGAAACTAGTATATATGCATATATGTGTGCACACACATATGTAAGAGTAAGTTATTGGTTCATCTGGTCTGGACCGGAAAAAAAATCAATCTTGGACCGGACCGAAACCCAAAATTATAAAAGATCTTGGACCGGAACCAGAATTCTATATATCTGATTTCGATCTTTGTATTCCGATCTGGCCCATTTTGCTTGTAAAGTCCAGATTTATTTAATTGGTAATTTGTGAAAATTATGCAAATATGGAATAGTTTATGTTGAAAATCATAGAAGGAAATTTCGGTTGGATAAGAAATGCGATAAGTAATATTTCGTCCAGATGGTTTTTGATTGGAGAATATATCAATTCCTATATTTATGGATTGGATTAGATTTATGAAATTGAAATTGATTTGGAATATTCGGCTATGGAAAAATATATGGACGAGATATTCAAATTTCTTACTTCGAGGGATTATATTTGGTAATTCCTATCTCCAGGGGATTTAATTAAAATCATTTTTTAAAATAGAGAAGTAATTATACACGCGTAAGACTTCATGTGTGCGAAAACTTTCTATGTTGGAACATACGGAAAGCTGATGATTTGATTGATGATAGAATATTGCGTGATACTGGTTTATAAAAATATGGAGATTAGGCGATATTGATTCAGACGTGTATGAACACATAATGGATTCGTGGACAATCCCTACAATTGTGGAATTTGGTTTAGAGAATATTGTGTGATATTTGAGATTTAAAAAATCCCTTTATTTATGGGATTTTGATATGCTTCAGAAGCAAATAAGGAATAGGAATATTGTGGAGATAATTATGGAGAATTCTGATCATCTTAATGAACTATTTATAGTGGACATCACGGCTGCATTAAACACTATTTTAATTGCAAAAATATGCACACAGATTTTACATATTTCCGAGAGTATTGCTAGAGTCAGCATACATATGTTCCAACATATCGTAACATGTTGATTAAGTTCAGAATCGTATACTTTAATTCATCGGGAGGAGGAGATCCAGCGTCGACGAGTTTCGAGGTCAAAATGAGTCTGATCAAGGTGGATCGGTAGCAAGGAAAGTTTGCAAAATTCATGTGTTGTAATTAGAAAAGACAAGTATAATTGTATGTTGTACTTTTTACTGTATCTTTCTGATTAATGGATTCATTCTAAACTGGACGTAGGTGGATCTCACCGAACTGCATAACCAAATATTGTGTGTTATTGTGTTATATTTACATGCTTGGTTAGATAGGTTATGTTGGAACACAACCTTAATAAATAAGCTAAATAGGTAAAACCAAATTT
Organism: Rubia peregrina; assembly: GCA_032355705.1. NCBI lineage: Eukaryota > Viridiplantae > Streptophyta > Magnoliopsida > Gentianales > Rubiaceae > Rubia > Rubia peregrina. The sequence continues at coordinate 1,995,030 of JAULKK010000007.1, forward strand.
CAATACCGGTCCAGACCGGTTCATGAACACTCCAACATATGGGTTTTTATATCAGCCCATATGTGTAAAATCCGCAAGTTTCAACTCACATATTGACCCGTATCAGTTTACATACCAAACCATATCGATAAACCTGCAGTTCTCAACTCATGTATCACTCATATATATTTACATACCAACTCATATGGGTAAATCTGCAAATTTCAATCCATGTAGATAAACTCGCGATCAACCCGTCTGACCCTTATTTTCAACCACCCATTTAACCGATTATCGATTCAACCCATACCCAATTGAATTTTAAAATAGATATTTCGATTGCGGGTTACAAGTTTATTTTTACAAGCCTAAGCACACCTAATTGGTGGCTCTGCAGTGATCCAGCATCGGCAATAGCGATGTCGCTTAAGTGATCGAACACTTGTGCCGGCACTCGTGACAGCCGAGCAGTATTTTAACAAATAAAAGTTTCCTAATAAATAAAAATTTATAGTTTTTTATAACTGTTTTATTGCAAAAGTTGGGAGTCCGTCTTTTGAAAGACAGTCTTTTCATAAGTTATGGAGAGACCAATGTTTAAATTACAAATTATAAGAAATCAAAATAAAAATTTCATGTTGCATTAATTGGGTCGTAAATTTATAACTGTTGCACGTTACATAATAATTTTTTAATATTACAACTAAAACATCTTATCTTTCCACAATTCTAATTCAATCATGTAGTCCCGTATGACTATGAAAATACATTTTTTCCTCTAATCTTTGTCAAAATTTGATGCTTTTAATCAAACTTCAGGCATATTTTGAACAGATGATTACGTGAATTATAATAATATTCTCTCAGTTGTCTCACAAAAAAATTCTTATGGAGTATTTGCTCTTGGCTTAATATTTTATGCAAATTGATGTGATGACATCTTTTCCTGTCAAAAACCAAGTTTTGTAAGTTTTTGTATGAATGATGTAATGAATATTATTAAAAATTAACAAAAATGATAAATTTGAGGGGTTTAATGAGGATAAATTTAGTGTCTTGAATGACTATACATGCAAAATTTACAAATTAAAAGTTACGTGTAAAATAGATTAAAAAATAAAGTGAAAAGTTTATTATGGGATACAGGAAGTATTATACATTTAAAATAAGAGTCCATCTCTTAAAGAAGGTCTTTTCATAAGTTGAGAAAAAATCAAGGTTTGAACTGCAAACTATAAGAAATCAGCATACAACTATAAGAAATCAGCATAATAGTTTTCGATTGCATTAATCGGGTCATAAACTTATAACTATTGCAGTTGCATGATAATTTTTAACATTACAATTGAAATATTTTATTTTAAATAATTTTAATTCAATCACATATTTTCATTAATACGTCTCTTGAAATACGGTCTTTCCATAATTTATGAAAACCCAAGGTTTAAACTGAAAATTAAAAGAAATTAAGATTAAAAATTTAGGTTGCATTAATCGGGTCATAAACTTATAACTACTGCATATAAATTTTTAATATTACAACTAAAACATTTTACCTTTCTATAATTTCAATTCAACCTCATTTTTCATATGCCTATGGAAACACAGTTTTTTCCAAGACTTTGCCTATTTTCATGTGAGGATCTTTTCTAAAGACTTTGCCTTAAATTAGTATTAAATTTGATGAACATAAATATTGTAAATATATATTGGGTCTTGTTAGCGTTACCAGGTAGGCAGCTAGTAGTGTGGCTTATTTTTCGGGAAAAGGCCACCAAAAGTCCAAAACAAATGAAAACTGGAAAACCCAAAACAAACAAAATTTCTGGAAAAAATATGAGGGGTGGTGGCCAGGCCATTTCCTGAATTCCCTCATCGAAACTCTCCGGATGAAATTCTACTTTTTATTTTTAAAAAAAATATATTATTCTTTATTAAAATTTAATTGTATATTTAAATAAATATATAAATAATAATATTATCGTATACTATAATATTATTCAATTTGTTACTCTCTCCGTTCAGCTAAATTTAACACACTTTTCAGTCAACTTTCTCAATTCCCGTTTGACCATAAATTTCATTAACATATAAGCAGTAATATTACAATGTAAGGTATCGTTTATACGTAGCATTTACTTTTCAAACATTAAAATTTTACATTATATTAACATGCACATTAAAAGTTATTAATGGTCAAACGGAATTTGAGAAAATAAGCTAAAAAGTGTGACAAATATTAATGAATGGTGGGAGAATAATAAATTATGTTTAAAGATTAATTTTTTATTAACTATTATTACACATAGGTAAACATATTAACCGTTGAACACGTTTTTTAACACCGTGCTAGTGATTTCAAATGGGACGGAGAGAGTAATTTTCTTCCTCGTAATTTGTGTTTTTTTGTCTTCATATCTTTTCCATTTAATGCCACCATCCACTTTCTAATTTTGCACATTCCAACTGGTCAATGCTCATCAACTGTGTTTCATCTGCTTAAAGCAATGAATCCTCCAAATCTCTCACACTCTCACGCAGAGGTGATGCAGAAACCGTTTTTCCCGGACGAAACTTTTGACGTTTTCCCTTTCTTTTTAGATGCATTATCTCTGTTTTTTTCTGCCACAATTTAAATTTTAATGTTTTTTATAATATAAATAAACTTTGTATGATAAAAGAAATAAATTATTTTCGGTTTTAAAAAAAGAAATGTGATCAGTTCATTAATATTTTCACTGTCACTACTATATTCGTATTTAATAATATATACATTGAAAAATATACTAGTGAACTTGAATAGTGAATAATGTGGCATCAACGAAAGAGAAAATATCATGTTAGATCGACTAACGGTTATACCAGTCATGATAAACTTCATTTCAGTAATTTTTAGAATCAAATTATAATTATTTATACACTACGATATATTTTTTTATTTCCCCCCAAAGTTATACGAAACTAGTTGTAATAAATAAATAAATAAAAAACACCAAGTCACCTCATTAGTTGCATCAATTATAGAATAACCCCGTCTAAGGGCTAGTTAGTAGAAAACAAGACTTTGTGTTAATGAAAAACCAAATCACTAATTATTTTCTTTTAAATTTGAAACTAACCAGGAATAAATTAATCTTTTCTTTAATAACACAACATTAACTATAAATTTTCACGGTGGGTATCATTAATCATTAAGAGGAAGACTCATATGAGACTGTCTCACCATAACTTATGGTGAGACAAGGTACAAACTAAAGTTTTATAAATTACAAAAAAACTCTATATCATTTCCGTCTTTAAATAATTGTATTTACCCCCTCCCCGATCTCACCATAAAATTAGGTGAGACCGACTCACGCAAGTCTTTGCCAATCATTAATATTAGTCTTAAAAAACAACTACTCTTTCTACTTCACTAAGCCATGCTAGAACACGAAATTATAGACACTACAATTCAATTATGCAAAACTACGATTCAATGAGATTTATGTTAAATTAATCATACTGTTATTAATTTTCAATATACTTATTTTAAGTTTGATTCAATTTAATTAAAATAAGTTCGGGCACAACAGTATCTAGGATTCACATGTAAGCTCGTTTTGTGTTATTGTTTAAGCAATTTGAATTGTGCGAGAAAATTATGTCTGGATAGTGAAAAAATTAATGAGCGGATCAGAATGAGTCACTTTTGCCATAAAAGGAATTGCTCCAATTTCTTAAAAACTTACCGTAAAAAAATATGTAAATTTGCCAAAAAGGTAAAAAATATTTAACTTATAATTAAAACAGCTTATGATGGTGCACTTACGTTATATTCTTATTTTAATTTATAAAATATAATTTATTTTTATTTTTAAAATACACTAATTTTTAAAGTAAAAAGTAAAGTGACCTATCTATATATTTTTGGTTGAATCACATTTTCCGAGAATTTTCCATAATTATAAATTATAAATAAAATTATAAAACACACTTTGAATCACACGTCAAACGTAAGATAATAAGGGGTCGGTTTCAGAAGAAACGGAAAATACTAGAGTGTACTTTTTGTCCCTTTGCGTCCTCATTTTTCCCGCATCCTTTTTACAGTGCTCCTGCATGTAAATCATGAAACCCCCAGCCGTTGCCCCAATTCAATGCTTTTCTGCTCTTTCCAACACCGACTCTTCACGCTTACGCTGTCATCTCCTCTCTATAAATACCAGATCTCCCCTGCCATTTCGGAATCATAAATTCCAAAACCGTCAGTTCAGATAAATCATGGATTTCATTTTCTGGGTTTTGTTTCTTTCCCTTTTCCCATTTCTTACCCATGCCGAAGCAGAAAACGCTCACCAGAACTTCATCGTCAGAATCCAGAACGATGCCAAACCGGTCGAATACTCCGGCGTCGAAGAATGGTACGGGTCGACTCTCCGGACCCTGAGTTTCAATCCGGAGGGATCCGAATCCGGACCCGGGTTCCTCCATGTGTATAAAACAGTGTTCCATGGCTTTTCAGCGAGGATGACCCCGGAGCAGGCGGCGGAGCTGAAGACCCGGCCAGGGGTTCTGTCCGTGTTGCAGGATAAGCTCCGGCAGCTGCACACGACCCGTTCGCCGGCGTTCCTCGGACTCTCTGAGTCCTCGTCTTCTCCAAACGCGCTCTTGACGGAGTCCGACTGGGGCTCGAATGTGATCATCGGACTTCTGGACACCGGAATCAACCCGGAGCACCGGAGCTTCAACGACGACGAGCTGGGGCCGGTGCCGGCGCACTGGAAAGGCGTTTGCCAGGAAGGGGAGAATTTCACTAAAACCTTATGCAACAAGAAGATCATCGGCGCCCGGTTTTTCTCCAAAGGGTATGTTAGAAATAACTGATTACATCAAGTTTTAATACTCCAATTTATGTTATTTGAGTACTTCGATTTCTCTCTCAATCATCTAAACATTTGTGAAATCGAGTTGTAGACCATCTGATTTGCAACGCGACCGTTAAGAGAGTTTTTGATTTTCCTTAAAAGCTCTGTCTCAAAGTTTTTGCTTCACTTTTTTTATCGGTATAATTCAGTCCCCTCAGATATGGTTCTGGATACGCTCACAAGAGATTTCTATAACGAGTAAATACTTCTGCAAGTGCATAATCTATTTCCTGGTTAAACACTTACGGGATGTTTTTATGTACTTTCCGCATTCGATTCTAACTAATTATACACCTTCTAATCGGCTTAATTAAAGAATAATTCACTTATCATTTATGAGATGTTTTTCTACACTTTTCGCATTCAATTCTAATCGACCAAATTTCACTTCTACAGGTACGATGCTGAAAAGCGCGGGAAATCAAACACCACCGATGTGAGGTCTCCGAGGGATATAAAGGGCCATGGAACTCATACCGCCTCCACCGCCGCAGGGAGGTCGGTGGCGAACGCTTCCATCTTCGGGCTGGCGGGCGGCGTCGCGGTGGGGATGGCTCCGAAGGCGCGGATTGCAGCGTACAAGATATGCTGGATTCACGGATGTATGGAATCCGATATTCTCGCCGGAATGGACAAGGCGGCGGAGGACGGCGTTAACATCATCTCCATCTCCGTCGGCGGCGGAACCTCTACTTACAACTTGGACCCGATTGCAATCGGGTCGTACGGTGCAATGGAGAAAGGGATTTTCATTTCCGCCTCCGCCGGAAACGAAGGTCCGACGAAGTACACCGTCACCAACGTGGCGCCGTGGATAACCAGCGTCGGAGCTAGTACGATCGACAGGGGATTTCCGGCGAACTTGATTCTCGGAGATGGGTCGGTTTTGAAAGGCGCGTCGATTTTCCGGTCGTCGAGGGGATTTCAAAGGAAGGTTTTCCCGTTGATATACGCCGGAAATGCGTCGACGGACTTGAGCCACGGCCACGCCGGGGCTGTGCCGTACCCGAGCTTCGCAGCCGCCACCTGCACGCCGGGGTCGCTGGACGCGAAGAAGGTGGCGGGGAAGATCGTGATCTGCGACCGCGGCGGTGGGTCTTCGCGGGTGGCGAAAGGGGAGGTTGTGAACGCCGCCGGTGGCGTCGGAGTGGTGGTTGGAAACGTGGAGCCGCTCGGCGAAGGCGTGATCGCAGACGCGCACTTAATCCCCGGCCTCAACCTCGGGGAAATTTCCGCCGACAAAGCAAGAGCCTACGCGAAATCGAACATCAACGCCACCGCGAAGATGAATTTTCGAGGAACCGTCGTCGGCGTAAAACCAGCGCCGGTGATCGCCTCCTTCTCATCCCGTGGCCCGAATGAAGAATCCATCTACGTCCTAAAACCCGACGTGATAGCTCCCGGAGTAAACATCCTCGCCGCCTGGCCTCACGGCGTCGCACAATCGGCAACCGTCTCCGACCACCGTGTCACAGAATTCAACGTCATCTCCGGTACCTCCATGTCTTGCCCCCACGTCTCCGGCATCGCGGCCCTCCTGAAAGGGGCCCACCCCGACTGGTCGCCGGCGATGATCCGCTCCGCCCTAATGACCACAGCCTACACCCATGATTCCGACGGAAAATCCCTCCTCGACGAGAAAGCCTACCAGGAGTCCACCGTCTGGGACACCGGCGCCGGCCATGTCGACCCGGAAAAAGCCCTCGATCCCGGCCTCGTCTACGACCTCACCGCCGGAGACTACATAAACTTCCTCTGCGCGTCGAACTACACCCCCACCGCAATCCGGGAGGTCACCCGAAATCCGGCGAAATGTAGAAAAAACCACAAACTCAAGCCATGGGACATCAACTACCCCGCCATAGTCGTCGTCTACGACAACCCTTCTACGAATCCGACCCCACTCGACGTCACAGTGACCCGGACGGCGACAGTGGTAACCGAAGGAAAATCCGTCTACACCGCCGCCATTACCACCATTCACGGGGCTAATGTGACTGTGACTCCGGCGAAGATGAGGTTCAATGCGAAGGGGGAGAAGCGGAGCTTTCGGGTTCGGATTCAGGCGGAGAAGCTGGAGGCGGTGCCGGGGAAACCTCGGACGGAGTGGGGGAAGATCACTTGGTCCGATGGGAAGCATAATGTAGTGTCGCCCATAGTTGTTGTTTGGGTAGAGGTGTTTTAATTGTTAGAGTATAAACTCCTGAGTTGAAGTTTAATGTTTTTCAGTTGATGTAATGAAACTCTATAATCTTGATATTCTCTTCTGTTTGTGTGGCGGTGGTATGGATGCATGTTTTTCGAAGTACGGTGACGAAACCAGTCCACGGTGGTGGAAAAATGATTTTAACTGACTTTTGACTTTGAACCCAAGAATTTTCTTTGAAGCTTTACTTCTGCTGTGTGCAGATGATTTGGCTCTAGCATGCTTATTTATTTTTAAAACATTTATTCTTTCAAAGAGATATGTGAAAAAAGTGTTACTTGATGCTGAGTTAATATGTATTTATGAGACCTACGATTTTTTGTAAATGGTAGATATGAGACCTACATATATAAGCCAACTGAAAGTAAAAAAAATTAAAAAATTTACCGGGCATTATAAACGTTTAAACATCGAAAAGGGAAAATTAACTTGTTCGGGTTTAAATCGTGGGTAGCAAAATTGATGCAAGTAGTACAAAGGATGATGGTGGGATGGGGGGTTGTGCGAAGGATGGTGGTGGTTGGTGATGGAGTGACCGGGTTTAGGGTGGTTGTGGAAATGGCGATGGTGGTGGTAGAGTGAAGTTATCGGTGGTGATTGTTTGGTTGGGTTTTGGTGGAGTTATGGAGGTTGTGGTGTGGGTGTAGTTGGACGACGGTTTTAATAGGATTGGTAGTGGTTTCTGGCTGTGTGGAGGCATTTGTGTGAAAAAAACTAAGCAAGAACACTCATGGGTATTTGGGTCCATTGCAATGACTCTCTTTGGACTTTGAGGTCAACATTAGTCATAAGGTCAAGAGGTTACGTTTCTTACGTCTATTTCGATCAAGAGATACATGCACTTTTGAAAAACTCTTGGTCATATTGGCAAAAACCAAGGAATCGAGGGTTGTTCACGTGTTTAAACATGGATACATTATTACTAATGGTTATTTAGCTATTTTCAAGCTATTAAATTTCAGACATCATATATGTTTAATTTAGCAGTTACCGGCATGTCACGCCTCATATGCAATCTTTTGAATATTCAATATACGCGTTTTCATATACGCGTTGACGTCAGGTTGTCGGGGGTTAGAAAAATGATTTTTGACACCCAGACTTGGTTATTGAATTATACTACCTTCGCCCCAACAAAAAGTCCTCATTATCTTTTTGCACGGACATTTATGCATGCTAATGTGATAGAGAAAGTGGGAAATTGAAATAAGCTGTTGACCAAATTTTAGTCACAAATTTAGCTCAAATAAGAGAATAGTCAAAACAGAAAACTTTGATTGGGATGGAAGAAGATCGAAAGTATAAATTTTTGGCTAAGGCGAAGGGTATATTTTTACGATACAGTTACCATCGAATCATCAAACCTTACAAACTTAACGCATGTTTTTAAAGACAAATTGGTATCAAATTAGATTTACAACTATATATTTTCCAATTTTAGATATTAACTAATCCTGATTATTTGATGATAATGGTGATTGTTGGGTGGAGTTGTCATTTGTAGTGGTGGTGGCCCTGGTGGGGGGTGTTTAGACACCCAGAGGTATTTATGTCTTTTACAATCGACGCTTTCCTGAAACTCTGGGGATCAATGCTAGTCTTGTGTATTCAAGATAATGCTGACACATACCAAAGAATCGAGAACTACTCATGTATTTAATCATAGATATATTTCTGCAAATGGTTGGTTGTTAGGTTGTTTCAAGCTATCAAACTATATACGTCACATACAATTAATTTAGCAATTGCCGGGATGGCACGCTTCAGATAACAATCTTTCAAATAAATATTTTCAAATACGCGTGAACGTCATGTTGTCGGAATTATACAAAGTACTATTTTTAACACCCAAATATAGTTATTAAATTGTATATTTTTATGATCTAATTACCGGCGAACCATTAATCCTTTCAAACTTAAATACAGGCTCTGAAAGATGACTTGATATCGAATTTATAAATTTATAAATTTTAAAGAATTAGATATTGACACAGTTAATGTTGGTGGTAGGGTGAAGGTTTCAGTGGAGGGGGAGGGGTTGTCTAAATATTTCAGCAAAACACCCACGAATATTTATGTATTTTACAACCAAATCTCTCCTAAAACTTTGTGCTCCACCACAATCATGGATAATAGAGGTTGATTATCTCAAGTCAATGTTTGGTTAATAGCATATATGGACTTTTGAAAAACTCAATGTAATATTGGACCAAGAAACAAATGAGTAATCATTCGTAAGATATATAACTGGTTGGTTGTTAGGCTGTTTTTAAACAGTCAAACTTTATGCATCATATACACTTAATTCAACAACTGTTAGTCCGGTGTGTCCGTCACGCCGCAGATACAAATTCTAAAATATTAAATGTATGTATTTTCAGCTACAAGTTGACCTCAAGTCGTAGGAATTCAAAAAAAAAAATCTTAACATTTAAATTCGATTATTGAATTATATACCATTTAGTTACCATCAAATCATTAAACGTTTAGACCTAGATACATGCTTTTAAAGATGATTTGCCATCAAATTATAAAAGTCTAACATATAATACTCACAACTATGTATATTTTTCAATATTTAGATAGGACGAGCTGGTAACATTTTTTCAAGTAAAAAGCATTCATTCAGTAACAATAAAATGTGTCATCCCATCGAAAAACCATGTAAAACAAGAATAAGGAATGTAGAAAGTTATTTCTTTCTAGCAGAGAAAAGAAAAGAAAGATGGGATTAAAATAGAGCAAATGATTTCAGATGCCCTCTAACTATATCTATCGTTCACCTTTGACCCTCCACTTCCCTCCATACTTTAGGCCCTTGAATTAACAAAACTGGCAACTTGTGGTACATCCATCAGGTCAAAATGTTAATTTTAGGGGTAAAATAGTCATTTTTCATTTATCTTTTTAAACTTTTATTTTTTTGTTTCAACCCACATCCTTGTTTCAGGCCACATCCATTTCCCCCGCCCCCGCCCCCTCTCTCTCTCCCCCACTCACCTCGCCACCCCTGCTCGATTTCCGCCGTCGCC
>JAULKK010000007.1:2030622-2040726 GCA_032355705.1 Rubia peregrina
TTGTGCTAAAATTTTGAAAATATAAGGGTGCAATGGGTCTAAATTTTCAAAAAAATACTGGGGCATTAATAAAAAATAATATATTAATTAACTATTTTTTAAAAAAAAAATCTATGTTTTTTTTTAAAAAAGGTAGGGCAATTGCCCTACCTTGCTCTCATGTGGCTCCGCCACTGGGAGGCATCAACCCAGATAAACTACCTACGCCGTACTGCTCCCCACCCCAGACGATTGGTCCGATGATTAGGCATCCTTAGGAGATTCACGATGTACAGTTCCAATTCGAACAGTTAAACCACGTTCGGGAGGTTCAGTGAGCACCATGATGAATCTCCCTATTATTTTTTCTCACTTTGGCTCGCCTGAATGACGAGCCTTCTTACCAGTAAAGCGCGCTACTGGCCATCAAACTAAAGCGCTAGCTATATGATTTGGACTATACTTTAATATCCATATTTGATCCATTTGATTTCCACATTTGAGGTAACCCCGACACGTCCTTCCTCATTAACTCGTTCTTAAATACAGTGGACAATGCGTTTTAGGATAAATCCTCGTAATTTCAAAAATTCGATCCTCTTAACTATATATTTCATTGTTTCCGACATTTGTATTTTATGTTGTTTGTCCCCATAACCCTCTTTCCTAATTCGATGCTCTTGAAGTCCATACATAGCACATCATTAAATAACTAAATACTCTAGTACCTTCATTCTATAATTCGTTCGCAATACATACCTTGTAATAGGACTGGAAGAGAGAAAAATAACAGTATTAAAAGTTAAAACGCTCTCGGTGATGATTTCGTCTTTTGTTACTACGGAGGGTAAAAAAACAATTAAAAGAGTGGGAAAAAAACGATTGAAAAAGAGTCAAAAGAGCGTGATGAAGAGGATTAATACTACTTAATGGTACTCCCTTTGTTTCTCTATAATTGGAACCATACATTTAGATGATTGAATTTAGGTAAAAAAATGAATTGATGAAATTGAATGTAAAAAATAGACTGAGCGGATAAAATTGAAATAATATTAACAAAAATAAAAAGTGGATCAATATAAAAAAATAATCAAAAAAAGAAAGTGTGTCAATAACAGAGATACAGAGCATGTAGGCTGTGAGAACAACAACAATAATATTAAAGACGCAGATCTGTCATTTTCTTAATCTGTGCTGTCGTTTTCTCTTACCATACGTTTTTTTAGTACTATTAAGCAATTAGTATTAGCATAATCATCACCATTATTTTTGCCCCTTAATTGCCATTCCCAAAATTATTCCCCCATACAACAATACATAGCAGTAGTATAACATAACAAAGGCAAAAATAAACATCGGCCCTTCTCTCTCTTCCTTCCCTTTCCCTTCCTCTCATCTCTTGTACAGAGCCAAAAGCTTCTAGGGGTTTCAACAATGAGAGAGAAGAAGAGGCTCGTGAAGAGGCTAGTAAGTACGTTGTTTTTGTTCTTGTTTATGTTCAAGAGGACCCTGTTGAATTTTGTGTGTTTCCCCCCTTTTCTGAGGTGTTCTTGTGTGGTTCTAATTGAGTTCCTAGGTGAGGTTTTTCTCATCAAGATTGGGTTTTGATGGGTTTTTGTTTCTGGGTTTTTGTTTTTGTTTTTGTTGTGATTTGTGGGGTTTGGGTCACTTGGTTTTGATGCTGATTCTGTGGTGAAATCAATCAGCTTTTGCTCTACATTGCTGATTTTGCCTTGTTTGATGTGCTCAATTTTAGTTGGGAGGCTTCAAAATTTGTTCTTTTTTGGGTTTTTAGTCAAGATCAACCCGATCCCTTGCTCTGTGTAGTCTACATTGTCGTTTCAAGTCTAGGAACTGATTGAGAAACTCTCCCTAACCATTTATGGAAAAGGGCTACTGTGTGGCTGTGTGTCTTCTCCCAGTCTAGTTTGACTGTAGAGGCTACTTTTCCCTGTTTGGGATCCATTTTTAGCTTGTTGACTTGCAATTTTGATGTTACTAAACTTGGAATTGTGTAGTTTCTTTCATGTACTTCATTAACTGATCTTGTGGAATGGATTATGTATGTTTTCTCTAATGGTTTTTACTTCATAATCTTGTATATAATGTGTATTTCTAGCAGTTCAATTGTAATGTGTGATTAATTCACTCTTGAATTTTGTTTTTAGGCAGTGCTGTGTGTGATTAATTCGCTCTTGCATTTGTTTCTTGCATTTGTTTTTAGGCAGTGCTCTTCCTATTGCTAGTGGCTTTTTGCAATGGTCAGTTGCATTCTCCAAATGATGGAGAATGCCAGACTATAACGCCTCTCAAACCTCGACCGCATAGTGTGTCAGTATTGGAGTTTGGTGCAGTTGGGGACGGCAAAACATCGAACACAGTTGCTTTTCAAAATGCGATATTTTACCTCAAGTCTTTCGCAGACAAGGGCGGTGCTCAGCTCTATGTACCCGCTGGTCGATGGCTGACTGGATGCATTAATCTCACCAGCCATCTTACTCTCTTCTTAGAGAAAGATGCTGTTATTCTCGGATCACAGGTAAGCAACTTATGCAGTTTCTTGTTCTCTACCAACTATTTATGCTGTAGGTTGGTTTATGATGTGACCATTTACTCTCTTTCTTTTCAGGATTACTCCCATTGGGACATAGTTGAGCCATTGCCTTCATATGGCCGAGGTATAGAAGTAGCCGGCGGGCGGTATCGCAGCTTGATCAGCGGAAATAATTTAACTGATGTGGTGATAACAGGTTCGGATTAATTCGATGTCACTGTCTTTTTAGTGTTTATTAGTTTTCTTATGGCAGGTTTTGATGTTTGTTAATTGTATTGTATAGGTAACAATGGCACCATTGATGGTCAAGGAGAAATATGGTGGGAGCAGTTTGATGCACATGTGTTAAACTATAGTCGGCCTCATTTGGTCGAATTTCTTAGCTCCACCAACGTGGTTATTTCTAACCTCACCTTCTTAAACGCCCCTTCATGGAACATCCGCCCTGCATATTGCAGGTTTGCTTTTTATCATTCAATTCTCAATTTCTGAACTGATATTTATCACCAATTAGAATATATTTCTCAATTCCTGATGTGCAGTTATGTAGTGGTTCAAAACATTACAGCATATTCTCCGCCCAAGTCTCCCTATACAACCGGAATAGTACCAGGTTAGTCGAAATTCTTGACATGACTGTAACTATGTTTAACCTATAAATATTACTTTCAGATTTTAATATATACATATGATTCTCAGATTCTTCGGTTCATGTATGCATTGAAAATAGCAACATTAGCATGAGTTACGATGCAATATCTCTCAAAAGTGGGTGGGATGAGTATGGAATAGCCTATGGAAAACCAACCACCAATGTTCATATAAGAGGGTTGCGCCTTCAGTCATTTTCCGGGTCAGGAGTTGCATTCGGGAGTGAGATGTCTGGTGGGATTTCGGATGTGGTCGTGGAAGACCTTTATATCCATGATTCGTTGACAGGAATCGAGATAAAGACAGCAAAAGGGAGAGGCGGTTATATCAAAGATGTACTAGTATCTGGTGTGGAATTTGAAAACATCCAAATGGGGCTGAAGGCAACCGGCCAGTCTGATTCTCATCCCGACGAGAAATATGATCCTTCAGCATTGCCAGTTGTGGGCGGAATAACGTTTATGGACCTTGTTGGGACTAATATCACAATGGCAGGGAGCTTCACCGGGTTAGCTGAATCGCCATTCACTCCATTTTGCCTCTCAAACATATCTTTCACCCTTACTACATATCCTTCTTCGTCATGGATATGCTCCTTAGTGTCAGGATCATCGGTCAATGTCTTTCCGGAACCATGTCCCGAGCTTGAGAGCTCATCATCTCATTTTTCTCCATCATCCTGCACTGTCCAGATTCAATCAAGTAGTCTAGTCTCGAGTTCATAATACAAACTATTCATCATCATTACATTTATAAAAGGATTTGATACTCCGGTTCTGGTGTATAATCTCTTCAAATAAAATGCGAGCTAGGGTTCTTGGGTCTCAACATTCATCCGTGGCAAGCATCAGCGGCTAGCAGAATTCCAGAAATGGTGTTAAGTGTCAAATCTGTTTCGTTCTCATTGTACAGCATCAATATCTTCATTCACTTTTGTAAGAAAAAGTTTTGGTAGTGCAGTACCTTTGTGTTTCAATTGTATTATCTTTCCATTTTCTCTTTGTTTATTAAATTTTACATTGTAAATTTGGCACTCAAGGCTACCAGTTCATGTTTGGTTAAGGAAAAAAGCTCTCTATAGTAGGGTGTTTTCTTAAGTAGCAATGTCTTGTTATTTTCTAAAGCTTACAGTGTAATACTACATTGGGGGAATGCATTTTTGTATTTGAAAAGCTGAGGTAGGAATCGATCCCGGGCCAACAGTCAGCAAGCTGACTTTGTGTTGTGGTCGACCAGTTGAATGACACGCAAGCGTGTCATTCTTTGACCAGTCTACCAACGAGCTGACTTTGTATTGTGTCCGACTAATTTAAGGCTTTAACATTCGATCCAAGTCTGTTACATTAGGGGAGTCCACTTTTACATTTGAAACGTTGCAGTAATAGATCTCGTCTAGGGTGAAAATGTATAGACGGGTCGAATATGAGTCGATATGAAATTTTAAAAATATGGATACATTATTTTTTGGCCCACTTTATTACGGATGAAAAATGGGCCAGGTTTTCAACCCATGAGTCGAAAATCACTCAATCTGTAGATTTATATATCAACTCATATGGATAATTATGTGTATTTCAACTTATTTATTAGCCCATATAGATTTATATACTAACCACTATGGATAAATCTGCAAATTTCAGCCAATTTATTGATCAACTTATATGGTTAACTCATGAATTTCAACTCATTTATTTATCCGTGTAGGTAAAACCGCACATTTCAACTCATATACCGACTTATTGGATAAACCTACGATCAACCCGCACACTCAATCTGTCCAATCCATATTTTTCAATTATCCATTAAATCCTTGACTCATTTCACCCATATCCAACCGATTTTGAAAATAGATAATCCGCTTTATCCCTTGATTACGTGTTCATTTTACCACACCTGGATCCGGTGCAAACATCCAACAAGCCGTTTAATTGACTTTTTACTGTAGCCAACTAGTTGACGATGTACCATGTTCATTTATAACATTCGGTACCTCGTACACAGCACCACTAGCTTTCCGACATCACAACCATACAACCATGGGAAATGATGGTAACTTAAGTGCTGTACTCCTTGTTCACTTCAATTGTACTCTCTTCAACCAATTGAACAGGCACCTTCCTGCATGTACCCACATGTTTTAAAGGCACCACTTGAAACCTGGGACCAAAAATTGTGTACTATCTTGAAGAAGAAAGAGAGTTTTACTACAATTTATATATTCTGCATATGGTCTTAAAAAAGCACACAGTGATATCTTATGATAAATTCTTCTCCTGTTTCAGGAAGTTCAACAAAAGTATCCAAGCCTACTGTAACTTAATGCACATTACCATCTTAACCCTCTTGTGATGGGAATTCTCCCAACAAATTATCGATTTAAAAGAATGTGATTTAAAAGAAGGTGATATTATCGACTCATCTAGCTGTTGTAGTCGATTGAGATGAGAGCTGGACCCATGCGAACTCTTCTTTGTATGCTGTGCTTTCGTTGCAAGAAGCTTCGCATGTAAAGACAGCGACAGTTGCCCAGTCGAGAGAATCTGGGTTATTATCGACTCCAAAGTAGAAAAGTAACTGAGGCAGAACCTGTAATTGAGGAAAAACCACATTGTACTCTCTCAAATCGATCAAGCGTTATTTAAAGATAACACAAATACAAGCATCTAAAGCACCTGGAATTCACAAGCTCGAGGGCCATTGCAGTAGCTGCACCTCGGAATATCCAGTTTTGATGGCCGGCCACTTGACAAAGGCCAGAGTGGTCTGGATTTCACAGATTGGTAGTACCTGTTTTCAGATAAGTGAGATTTTTAATAGAAAATGAACAAACTTATCTCAGGAAACATATTCGATTCAGTAATTTATTTGACCTTAGGACTTGTTCAGGGTCCCGTGATATTCGCTCTTGAAAAGTTGCCCAAGATTTTTTGTCACCATCGGCCTAGTCATTAGCAATAGGAAGGACGTTAAGCAAGATTAAATATCTGTGCATCCACAACGTGATAATTCATAAGGGGCACTCACCTCGAAAGTGTCTAGCAATGACTCGACTCCTTCATCCAGTGAAACCACTGACTTGTGAAGTCCATCATACTCAGAGTTCTTGGCTTCACATTCATCTTCGTGAACTATCTCAAACTGTGGCCAGATATATTTGCTTGCAACTGTTTGCAATTAGAATGTTACCATAAGCCACAATTTCATGTTGTAGTTAACTCTAACACTAGTGAAACTTTTCATCACTAGGACAGAGAAAGTAGATATGAAGACTAGCAACTCTTTCTATTGGTAACATTAACAGACAAAAAAGCAGGGTAAAAAATGACCTTAACACCGCAATTATATTCATATATAATGTGGATGGCCACTGCATGAACACTAAAAAAAATTCTAATGACAAGGTCAGAGAAAGTCTTGACCTTTCTGTGTTTCGGCAGATGCGGTATTGGAGGTAGACTCAGATGCTACTGATGCAATTTGGAACTGTTGGCACTCAAATTTATGGGATGTCCGCCAGTGAGCAGTCTGACATAACCCGCCCACAAGAGACCATTAGTTTTATGTAAATTGGAAGATGTAGGTATATAAATAGTATAGCAAAATCACAACGATAAAAAATACCTGGTGTTTCTCAGAGCAGTAGCGTGGTCGTCTGCAGTTGCCACAAAATTTATCTCCTCTCCATGTACCACACCAACTACAGAGCACAGCTGATACACAGATGCAAAAACTCAATGTAGGGGACAAAATTACAGAGATACTAAATGAATGCAAATGCAGCTAGGTAATATTTTGTGGCAAAAGTTTGATTTCCAATAGTACTCATCAAATGTGTCATTGAATTTTTTTTTTGACCACATAGATTCGAAGACCAACCTCCAGTTGTAGAAGGTCTATCACTGCCATTATTTCTTGGAGGCTCACTAGAGTAAAATGAGTTGGAGCGAGGCAATTGGCAACGGAAAACCTTCACGCTAAAGAAATCCACGCAGCAAGGAAAAATACAATTTAGACAACTACTACATGATGGAAAGGCTTCAAGAGTAACACTGAACTAATACCTCCGCGATGCCTTTTCAGGCTTCCGCTTCCACTGATCATGTTGGTCTCTCAAAAGACACCCCATAGACATACACATAAAAACAAACAAGGTGCGGTGGAACGTAGATTCCTTCTGTGAAAGCGGTGCATAAAGCTGGATCCATCGCAAAACCATTCAGTCAAGAAAAAGAGCACAAACTCCCAACAAGCACCACGAAATCCTAGATCATCATCCAGATTCTAGAACCCCGGATAGATTCACCGAGTATGGAGAATAAAACTCAAAACAAGAACCTAAATTAACAATAATTGACAAGTACCTGAAGCAAAAACTGCAAAGGTTGGCCGCAAAAATCACAGAGGCAAGATGTCCCGGTTGGCAGGTTAACTGGATCAAGCCATGCCTATAAACCAAATACAAATAAACTTAAGCTGTATTCTAAAACTATCAACTTTTCATAATTTGTAGTTATACATAACAAAAATACTAAATATTCTTCTTTGATTAAAGCTTTGGTATACTTACAGGTGTACCGCCAGCAATGCTAGGAAACATTTCCCTCCTTAAGGACCATGAATGCTTGGGGCTCTCCACAAACCCTAGAGACACTGGTTCCTGGCAATCCTCTTCGTCGTCTTCATCGTCGTCGTCTTCCTCGAAAACATCATCAGAAGGAGCTGCCGGAGCGTCGTCTTCCTCAACATCGTCGTCGAGGGACGTGATTCTCAGAGAGCTTAGCTTTCCCGTGGGAACTTCGGATGCGCCGTCGTACATTTCCTCGTCCGACATACTTTTGAGAAGAGAGAGCCGGGGGCGTGGATTTTCGTGGTGGCGAATTCCGGCGGCGGCGCCGTGAAGGGCTTTGGGGTTCCAAGGGTTTTAGAGAGTTTTAAGCGATGGTTTAATCCAAAATAAATGGAGCGGAACGACGTCGTAAGACGATGCCTTGTACTCACAAATTTAAAAAGTAAACAATAAAGTTTAGTTTATTTTATTTTTAAAATAGAAATTTGGTAAAATCTTGGGAAATATCGTATTTCCATAGACATGGAAAGACGTGGTTGAATTGAAATTTAAAAAATATAAAGGGTTTTAGTTGCAATATTAAAATTTTATCATGCAACATGTAGGAGCGATCAGTTTATGACCCGATTAATACAACCCAATTTTTTTTATTTTGATTTCTTCAAATTTGCAGTTTAAACATTTATCTTTCCATAATTTATGGAAAGACCGTCTTTTAAGAGACGGGCTCTAGAAATTTAATTGTAAAAAGAAATAGAAATAGAAATAAAAATTAAATATTGTCTTTCCATAAACCTATGTACATTATTTATTTCCCTCTTTTTATAAATGAAAAACATTGTATTTATAAGCAATTGAAAAGTTTAGATTTTTTTTGATAAAGTGCATAAATAACCTTATTAAATTTTGAAATGACATATATGACCTTGCAAAATTTAAATGTGCAAAACTAACCCTATGTATTTGTAAAATTTTCAATTATACCAATTTTTTTCAATTCCGGTGTTGACTCAATGAAGTCATTTGTTGACCATACATAAAAAAATATAAATACCCCCAAAATCAAGACATGATTTTTTTATGACCATTCCACCCTTGCACGCCACCACTGCCTAGAACCATCGGCTCCACTCAGAAACCCTAGCCCCGCCACTCTAGCACCACCACCACCCACCACCTCCGCCTAGAAACCCCAGCCCCGTCGCCCACCCTCGCCACCCATCCCTACCTCCCAACACCTTAGTTTTGTACCGAGTTGAACATAAAATTTTACATGTTAGCAAATTTTGTATGTTAAGATATGAGGGAAATCATATTCTACCACGTGTTCCACAAATCACCAATTTCTTCCTAAAAATCTCTAACTTTACTAAATATAGAATTTGTGTCACACGTGACAGAATTTGTTTTGCTCCACACCCTAACATACAATATTTGCTAACATATAAAATTTTCTACATCATTGAAACACAATAAAAAAACCAAAAGGTGATGAACAACACTTTTTTTTTTGTTAGGGTTGTGGAACAATATATGGTTTGTAATATATATACTGAATTATATGATACAAGCAACTGGAATCATTGCTGCATTGATGTATAACTTACAAACACAGAAACCCCTCTCTCTCTCTCTCACTCAAACACACACAAAAATTGGCCAAAAAATAAGAATTAAAAAATCATGGACACATCTTTGCAATTTACAAGAAGAACCCCCTGTTGTCAAAATCTGTCACTATTTTCTTGTCACAGTTTTTCTTTTGCCTTCAGAAGAATGAACTGTCACTCTCCCATTTCTTAAGGGAGGGTGACCTCCCACATTTCCCATCTTCTTGGTTGATGGTGAAGGACCTAACTTTGGACCTCCACTCCTGCTACAAATCATCGAAAACCGATCAGAATAAGGTACAACACGTTATATCCACGGGTGTATCTTAACAGTCGGCACTTGATCAGTTTTAGTACAAGGTGCAATGCGTAAAATAAACGTTGTATCACCATTATGAAAACGTTTTTAGGCCAAAATATGCTTTGAGAAATGGACTCTTATGAAATCGAAGTCATAGAAAAACTATCAGATATCTCAACAATTGGCACCTGATCACTTATAGTACTATGTGCCACTCGTAAGATAAACGTTGTATCACCATTATGAAAACATTTTTGGACAAAATATGTTTTGCAAAGTGGACTCTGATTATGAAACGAAGTAATAGAAAACATATCACAATGCGATACCTTAACGGTTGGCACTTGATTACTTTCGATAATACGTGCAACGCGTAAAATAAACTTATAAATTTATATTGCCATTTTTTTTTCAGGACAAAAACTGTTTTCAAAAGATGAAT
>JAULKK010000007.1:2040826-2052859 GCA_032355705.1 Rubia peregrina
CTTACAATGAAACAACAAAACCAGAGGAGCAGACAATCCCATTCCAGGCGCACGGATTCGCCACTCCAACGTCGTCGCTCCAGTCAGCCAGACCCCCAAACGGATCGCTAACAACATTCTCTCTAAATTTCAGCAGCGCCAAACCTACAAACCCCCAAAAAACACAAACAAATCAAAATAAAAAAAAGCACCAGCAGTTCTTCCAGCTTCCAAACTCCATAAAGCTTCAGAATCCAATCCTACCTTCATCGTTGAGCGACCAGCAAAATTTCAAACTGACAAACAGCGTCAGCACTGCAAGCAAACGATCTAACAGCATGGGAAACTCCACCATTTCATGAAAATCAAGTTGACCGAAATTCAACAATTAGGGAGAGAGAAAAGCAACAACAGGGATTATAATTTCGATTGTTAGACTAGTAAAACTGAACCGGAATTGCTATCTTCCCATTTTTTGCTATGTGATGAAGAAAGGAAAGAATTGGGGAGAAAAAACGCGTTGTGTGTGTGTGAGTGTGTGTGAATATTCTAATTTCCAAGTAAAGGCTTTGAATGTTCTGTGATTAGTGGGCAGCTTATCCCCAGGGAAAGGGCCGGCTAAGTAAACGCATTCCAATTTTTTCCTTTTCTGAAAATTTATACTCCTAGTAATATACTTACACTTCACAAATTTGATCGAAAGTGTCATTAAAGTATTAATTAATCCCTCCACTCATTAAGAGTGATAATTAATTTTAATTTTCGATCAAATAACTAATTTATACTTTTTGATCCGTGACAATGCATGTTTGGTGCTGTTTTTTAAGTGAAATTGTGACCCAGTAATTGTCAGTTTTATTTAATTTTAGTTAGATTTAGAATTTTTAAAAAAATAATTTGATCAGTTCAAATTTAAGCAAATTTTAAATTCCAGATGAAAGTAGAGATATAAAATTTGATTATACGTCAATAAAGAGGTTAGGTGGTACTTTTGAGATATTTGAAATTTTCAAGCAACACTCTAACAAATGACAAATTCTTGAAAAAAATTGTCTTTCCATATGCGTATGGAAAGACGGATTGAATTAGAAATACATAAAGGTAAAAGGATTTAGTTGCGATATTAAAAATTTATTATGCAACATGCATTAGTTTTAAATTTATAACTCGATTTAATTCAACCCACAAATTTTGTCTAATTTTTTCAAATTTGCACTTTAAACTTTGATTTTTTTCATAATTATTGTTTTTAAAGAGACGGACTCATAATAAATTGAAGTGATGATTGCAATTTTAAATTCGGGGAAAAATGATGGTTGCAATTTAAAATCGGGTATGATTATTCGATGGACAGTGATAGTTTTAAGATTTCTTCCGATTATGTTAACTTTTATTCCAAATAATGGTGCCGCCATCCTTTCTTATTACGTCATGTATTTAGACATTTTCTTCACCACTTTTGGATTAAATTTTGTTCTAAATTTTTATATGGAAAGAAATCATTTAGTACCTGTGATTTATGATTATTTTTTGTACAATTTGTGACCGTGAGTTGTACTCTTAACATTTTTAAAAAATATTCCACTTCTGAAGATGTTCATTATTTCTCCTTTTCTATCTTTTAATAATCCACCATTTAATATGTTATTAATTACGTAACTTTTTTATTCAGCTCGCATCATTTCGAATCATCAAATAATAATTAATGATAAATTGTATTCTTTTCAGTATTATAATTTATAAAATATTAAATTTGATTAAAATTAATTTAAAATAATTATTTACAATATTACTATTATACTTAAGCCTGGAAACAAGTTCGACATTTGGAAGAATTAATCACAATAACACTCACTCAAATTTGGGGCAGGAAAATTAAGTTGCCAAATATGAAAAGGACAAAAATAAATAAATCTATTTTTATAATCAAGTTACTACACTCAAGTCATTATTAATATTAGTTATTACTATTATTTTGAATAAAATTACTGTAATTGTCAATCTGTATAGTGGTTGTAATTTCTATACTGACTAAATCTCACCAAAAAGTTTTAAAAAAATTTATTTCTTTAAAGATTGTTGTTCTCATTCCAAATGACTCTGTCAGTTGTTCCATTAAAATCTATCTCATCAAATATATTTTTATTATGGTGAACTACAAGTCTACAACTCATTGATCTCGTAACAATTGTTATTTTCTAATCTAAAAGGCAGTCAAAATTGTCTCACTTTTATGGCCACATTTACTTATTTTTACAAGTTAAAAAAACGCGTATTTAGGCATCGAAATTTTCAGTGTAACTAAAAATTAGGGATAACATTATTAAAATATTTGGACTCAGCCAATATAAAAGAAAATTGCATATTTGTATTAACAGACTTTTATAATTAAAATTTGAGTCCGTCTCTTTAAAGACGGTCTTTCCATAAATCATGGAAAGACCGAGGTTTAAAGTGTAAATTTGAAGAAATGAAAATAAAAAAATTCAGGTTGCATGAATCGGGTTATAAACTTTATAACTGCTACAAGTTGCATAGTAAAATTTCAATATTGCAACTAAGACTTTTTACCATTTATTATTGTAATTAAACTTCATCTTTCCATAATGCTATGGAAAGACGGTTTTTCTCAAGATTTTGCCTTAAAATTTAAGCTTTGATTGGTAGGGGGGAAATCATGATAATAATGGAAGAGTCTGTCTCTTGAAAGACTTTCATAAGTCATGAAAAGATCAAGCTTTAAAGTGTAAATTAGAAGAAATTAAGATAAAATTTGTGGGTTGCATGATTCAGGTTATAAATTTTATAACTACTACACGTTGCATAACAAAATTTTAATATTGCAACTAAAACCTTTTACCTTTTGCAACTAAGAAGGTGTTCCAATACTTTGCCATAATGGAATTGAAGAGGTACAATAAAAGCTCAAAATTTATAATAAAAAAACACTTAATTTATGGATTGAAAGGTTATCCGGATTTATTAAGAAATTATGATTGATTAGATTTTAAAATTAACATCTGGCTGAAATTTGAAGGGGTGAAATTAACTTCAAAATACAAAGATAATATTAAGTGTTCATGAGTTACTCCCTAGTATAAGGAGCAGATAATTTTAATTTAATTTAATTCAATTTAGTGTAATTTATAGTATTAAACATAGTTTCAGTTTATTTTTAATTTTTTATTATACTTCTTCTATCCCAACTCAAATTTTGCAGAATCTTTTTTCATTCAAACTTGCCAAAATTTGACCATATATTTGAATAGGCATATGACAAATAATATTATTGCATGAGATTTATTGTAACATGAAATTTTCAAATATTAAAATTTTAATGTGTCATTATACGTAGTTACATATATTTACAGTCAAACATGTTTATTGAAAACCGTAAAAATAATTTTGTGACATTTAAGTTGGGGCAGAGGGAGTATCTAATTTTAGTTTAATTCAATAGATAGGTTCCATTCTTTCAAACTGATTTTTCATTTAACTAAGCTGAACTTAAATATAATGATAATTAACATAATAACCAACCCTCACTTCAAAAAAATCAACAGAATAAGATATATTTGTTTAAAAAAATATAATAGTAATTTCTTTGTTTCACTGTATTTGACACACTTTTATTTTTTAATTTTTTTTTATATTATTACATCTCTCTTTAGCAAGAGTCTTTCAATTTTATAATTTTTAGCATAAATTAAGACATTTTTATATTAGAGGAATCTACACCAAATAACAAACTCCATAACATATGGTGCTAAATGGGTACTCCCTCCGTCCCAGAACCCCTGAACTACTTTTTTGTCAACTTTCTTAGACCATATTTAACAATCAATAACTTTAATTATGGATATTAACGGTACATTAAAATTTGATATTTAGAAACTACGTGATGTAAGGATTCTAACAATATCTCACATGATGATATTAGAGTCTGTATACTAATTGAAATTTATGGTCAAACATGGTCTGAGAAAATTGACAAAAACGTAGGCCAACAGTTCTGGGACGGGAGAGTAGTTAGAGCAAGTCCAAGAGTTTCCTTATAATAGGGATTTCATTGATTATAGTGATTCTACTTGGTTTTTAACCTCGAGAAAATTTTGTATGTTAGCAAAACTTATATGTTAAGGTGTTGGGCCAATCAGATTGTGACACGTGTTACACAAATTCTATTTTTAGTAAAGTGATGGGTGTTTTGGAAAAAAAGAAATAATTTGTGTAACACGTGTCACAACCTGATTTGCTAACATATAAGTTTTGCTAACATACAAAATTTTCTCCATAAATATATGTGCAAAGTAAGCATTTCCGTTAAATCAAACTCTAAGAGCCTCTCCAAATATACTCTAAATCTTTAAAATTATTTATTGAGTCATTTTTAAAACTTTACACTCAATTATGTGTCATATATTTTAATTTTAGTATTTATTTTAATTGTAAGTGGAGTATGGATCTAGTTCAATTCCTTGCAAATACGACTTCTTACCGTTCAAGTACCCGGTGGGTGCAACTGCTATATAACTTCTAGATCTTGACATTTTGAAAAGGTACATCTCTAGCGTGCACTAAAAGAAATGGCACATATTATTGTCCATTTACCTCAGTTTTTTTTTCTTAGGTCAAATAATCGAGTAAAAAATTTACCTTGATTTTTTTGAAGTAAAAATATAATAATTACTTCGGTTATAAAAAAATTGAGGTAAATATTAGATTTTTTCCTCGGTTACATAACCGAGATAAATATTATTCTAAATCAAAGTAAAAAGTGTAACCGACTTAGGTGCGACGTCGGCACCATGTGTTTGACCAAGCAGTATTAGTCATTCATGAGATGATCGATTTTGCACTGTCGGTCGGTTTGACCGAACAACTAACGACGTTAAGGGGCGACGTCGCATCTGTCGGGATTTAGTTAGTATTTTTTGGTCCGTTGACCAAATTCAACCATAATATCCAAAATTTTCTTCCACATTTCAAGATGGCTATACAAAATCCAAATCCTCATTGTTTGAGGTGGGCAATAAGGTTGTGGGTTGTGCTAACTCGCCATTCATATAGCTAGTGAGTATTTTAATACCTAAATTTGTATTTTCATTTTCAATTTGGGTTTTAGGTTAGTTCAATTCATATGAGATGATGTGTTTAACTTTGATTGAATTTAGGAATCACATGTAGGTGTGGTGCTCTAATTAATATGTATATGTATGAAATCCATGAATTGAATAAGTGTGTGATTTGACGTATTTATAAAATTTGAATTATTTTATACCCACTTTATTATTTAAACGGATTTTGTTTGAATATGTCGAATTAAGTTTTTAGGGAAAATATTCAGTGTATTTCAGTGCCCGAAAAAAAGTACCAATATAATCTAGCGTCCGAAAAAAAATTGTCAATGTAAATCAGTCCCCTAAAATATTGCCCTGTTTCCGCCGCTGCATCTGATCACTTTGAGTACTATGTGCAAACACGTAAGATAAACGTTGTATCACCATTATGAAAACATTTTTGGACAATATATGTTTTGAAAAGTGGACTCTGATTAGAAAAAGAAGTCATAGAAAACCTATCACAATGTGATACCTCAATGGTTGTCACCTGATTACTTTTTATAATACGTTCAACACGTAAAATAAAATTATAAGTTTTTTTCTCAGGACAAAAACTGTTTTCAAAAGATGACTCTAATTATTATGAAAACAATACAGCAAGAATGGCTTACCTCAATTCAAAATTCTTGCCTAACTTTGAGTTCTGCTTCTGAATCTTCTGTACACTTCCACCATTGCTGAAGCTGCTGAGTTTGGCATGGTTCAGCTGCCAGAGCAAATCAGGCTCAGACGAATCGCTTGTGGCAGCATCAAGCTCATCCAGTTCATCAGCTGCACCAAAATCCAAAGGACCTCTTGATGGCATCAGTTTATGGTATGTTTTCTCTGGATATAAGCTAGAAGGACTTGACATATATTTCTGGAAAAAATTATCAGTGCCATTTTCATCCCAGCATTCCATGGGGCTATTATCTTGCTTGTTTACCATAACCTTGTCCACCCATTCTCCTGATCCCATATCTCTGTCATCCTCTCCATAAACTCCATTCGTGTTGCTCGAAACCGGAGGCCATGGAGGAGAGTTTCCCAACAGCTCATCAAGATCAAAGCTTTGCTTTTTCCGCCTCAACGATGAGTTAGTGCAAACCTACATCCATGCATGATCAGAAAGTTCAGAACCTTGCAGTATCTCATGTAATGGAAGTTTTCTTGATTGTGATCGCGTAAAAAGAGTTACCAACGTGAATGTATGTACCTCTATGTTGTCCCCTTCCCCCATTGGTTTCCTCTGGCTGCTAAAATCGGAGGAAACCTTTCTTTCATGTAAACTAGGTTGAAAAGGAGACATCCTGGACTGCTGCTTTAGCTCATTTTCGGATTCTTTTTGCGCTAATGCAGCCTTGAGGCTGGCAATCTTCCATCAAAAGTTAGAGTATGAGCATATACATGTTATATTTTAATGCAAACAATACAAAGTGTCTTGATCAGATAAGATGGCAATAGAAAATACCTGTTCTTTAAGATCTTTAACATCGGTTGAATCTTTGTTTACTCGCGCAACACCAAGTTCCACAGTTGCTACACGTTCTGCGAATTTCAGTGTGCTGATGGTTTCTCCAATGGCATCATGTTCAGGGCTTATATGAACAAACATGAGCGTCTTCGCTTGTCCACCTGATCAGATTATGTTCAACACAAAGATTCATCAGATATCAAAGTAAGAGTGAAATGACTAGAAATTCGTGTTCTTTTAGCCTGATTTGAACTGAACTGGAGTGCAAATAAGTTCAGTAGGACACGGTCTTACCTAGTGAGTCCTGGAGAAGCTGTGTGAGTTTACTATTCCTGTAAGGAACATGAGCATTTTTCTGGGCTAGGGAGGCTATAACATCACCAAGAGCTGAAAGGGATTTGTTGATATGTTGTGCTTCTTTCAGTCTGTCTCCAGTTACTTCAGATTTGTCCACCCTCTCACTGCCCGCTAGATCAACCAAATGCATGCATCCACGGAGGAGATTTCCTGAGGTCAGCTCTCTTCCTTGGACATGAACGGTTAAGCAACTGCAAAATTGTTCGAATGTCACGAATCAGCCTCAGAAAAGAACTCTTTGAGATAATGTAGGACCTAGGATACCTGTGAGAGCGACTGCTACGGTCATTTAGAGCTGTGGCACCAACAGCGCGATTCTTATGTCCTAGGTTCATGAGATCAATGACATCATAAGTTGATGATACACGAACCAGGTTTGCATCAGGGACATTCAACCCTGTCTGAGAATTGTTCCTGATTTCCAGTGTAGCTGACAGTTAAAGAAAACTATGGATGGAACGAAACAAGAACATGCAATGATGTTGTAAGTAGGATGAAAAAATGATGTAGAATGAAGGATATCTTTTGTTCAGTCCATCAGTGGTCAGAAGATCCCGAACTTGCTCGTTATATATCTCAATCATCTGAACAGAAACCTCATAACAGAAAGTATCCTTTCTCTGCTCCGCGAGAAGGAACAAATCACTCAAGGCCCTGTAGTTGACCCCTTTAGTTTGCTCTGTCAAATCCCTCGGGCCACTCTGTAGACAAAGGCAAGAGAAACTGAATAAACTACGAATCAAGATGGACTTATTTCAATGTACAAACAATCAAAATTTCGCGATACCATGGTGTAAGTCTTCCCTGATCCCGTTTGGCCATAAGCAAATATACAAAGAGTGTACCCATCAAGGACTGATCTAATCAATGGCTGAGTATCAGAAAAGATTTCCTCTGCCATAAGGAAGGAGAATATCATGTGAGAATGATGCATATATTACATTGTAATATCAAGAATATATGGTAAAAAATGTCATAAACCTTGAGTTGCTAAGGGTGAAAATACTTTGTTGAAACTAAAAGACCTCCGACCCTTTCCATTCCGCTGTTGAGTGCCACTAACTGTAATTGTTCCTTCTTCTATGTGTTCCACAGTGCTAATGAAGTTGGTTTGACGCGGCGAAAATGGTCTCACTCGACAGTATACCCTGATGCTTCCTGGTAGAGCCAAAATCGTTATCTTACATATGATGTTCATGTTGGTTTGAGTGCAATGCTACGAGTTTTGAAATGAACTCAGAATTTACCTTTAAGGTCTTGCACTTGGTTGTAAAGTCTTCGGTTTTCCTCAAGAACTCTGTGATAACCAGAAGCAGCATGAGCTAGCCCGTGAATGTGCCTCCCTACGTACACAAAAACATGAGGTGACATGAAAACAATGTTTCCACATTTCAAAATTTAACGTTGTACTAATCAATTCAAATTCACCTACCAAGATTGTCAACTTCCTCATGGAACTTTGACTGCATGAACTGCATGCTAGATTTTGTTATGCAAAGAGTTCTCTTCAGTTCCTATATAAGGATGGAAAGATAACAATCAATTCAAGTCCAAAGAGCAAATTTCAGAACGTTTAGATTACGGAGAATTATTCTGCAAACAACCAATCGTTACCTTAATATCTGTTTGTTGCTGATCAACAATCATTAGTTGTTTCATAGACATACTTTTCAGTTCTTCCTCTCTGGAGCAACTTTTCTGGAAGCAATCCTCTTTTCTCACTGGAGTGACGCTTTTGTTTTCAACCTTCATAAATAGTTTCAGTGATAATGAGATTACTTTCTGAAGTTTTTTATGTAAAGAATAGTGTTTCATAATCAACACTATCCAAAGAAAAATGCAGTTGGGGTAGTAAGATCCGAATATTACCTTGGCATTACCATGAGAAAGTTCATTCCCTTGAGAAATCATAGGCTCTGATGGAATGACTTTGTGCTGTTTGGAGATGTAAAGATTAAACATAATGTAAAAGTGATAAGACATGCAATCAGATATCCAAAGAATAGTTTTTTCGTACGATACCTGCTTAATTTGGGTGGAAACACGCTGTTCAAACTCTTCAACAACTTTATTTATCACCGACTCCACAAGCTACAGGTAGCAAAAGAAAAAAAATGTCACATTATTAGTCTCATCAACGTGTGCCTGTAATTGAACAAAAGAAAATGAAGGACAAATAAAATGTGATGCATAAGTTCGAAGAAAAAGTGCAGCAAACGATATCACCAAAGTGAATTAGCAAACGAAAGAGAACAGCATCACAGTATTTCCAGTAAACTATCTTGTTAGCCTAAAAGTCATTAGCAAGAATACTAACCTTCGGATGCTTTGAGGCCAGCCTGAAGTCTCTGAAACTGCTTTTTGCGCTCCTTAGCCTGAAAATCAATCGTGAGAAAAAATATATCGTTCAAGCAAGGGATTCGTAATCATCAATTAAGTTTGAGAAACAAAAACAATTTGATTAAAATGACCTTGCATTTCCATTTAAGCGTGGTATTGTCTGATTGAGAATTCGTGGATGAGACCAATGCATTATTGTTACCGTTTGGAGGAACATTTTCCTTTTGGAAAACCTTTGATTTGTAGAGCGCTACTGCCACTGCCATTTTGAGCCTTTAATTGTTCATGCTCTGTGACTTCTCTCTACATCAGTAACCGTTTTTCTTTTTTTTTCCACCCTCCAATGGTATAATTCAGCGTGTTAATGATTAACTACCTCATTTCTTGAACCTGGAATCAGTTCCCCCCCCATAAACTTTTAATGACATCTCCAACAACTCCTGTCCTATCTCCAGCAATCCTCAATGTGGAATTCAATGTGACATATCATCTAAACTTGCTACCAAAAGTTTCATCTTTCGGAAAGATGAATACATCCTCAGAATTCCTTAAACGGTCTGCAAACCTACACAACAACAAATCAAACACCTGAATTATCTTGGCAGATAGGTAACCACAGAAGCATATTCATCACCAAACAACTCCTTCCATCAAGCACCAAAAAAAGAATCACTATGATTCCCCAATGAACGTTCTCAATAGGCATACTTAAAATCATTTAAGCCTTTATCTCACTATCCCGGGATCCCAACTGCCTATTTCAAAATCAATTTCGCTGTAAAACAAATACCTCTCATATTTCTTCCTCCTTCGCCACTACAGTAGTGCTCGCTTACACCAAATATCAGACATTGAATATGCAACTCTGAAATAAAGAATAACATAAGCATAAAAATAATTAATCACCTCAGTAAAGTTCGTGTGAGAAATTAGTGACCAATAAATTAATGTTAAACAAGAGAAGCGAAGTTTAAGTAGGCAGATACTATAAGTCTTTAACATGAATTAATCAGGTACTAAAGATTCTACAGCCGCTTAGGTTCAGTCACCTGAGTTGAAGTTGAAGCTTTTCAATTAAAGTTGAACCTTTCTTCACCTGTAGGCGAAGCGGATGAGGGTGAAATATAAATCGAAATGGCATAAGGTGACAATAAAAGGGAAATCAAAAGATGAGTCACCTTAAACAAAGACCTTCCGAGGGAGGAGGAGAACGACACGTACCAATAATGGGAAAACGGGTTGTCCAAAGCAGGCAGGTGGAGGGAGGAGGTAACCAGAGATCGACCAAATCTAAAAATTGACGAAGAGGCAAAAACAACCATGCAGGTAGGAGAAGGGGAAAAGGAAGTGGGTGAACTCACGATGGCAACCGACCACAGGGGAATTGTTATTCACCTAGAACAGCCGGTGGGAAGATTCAGAATGGGGAAGGAGCGAATCGATGAAGCAGACATGAGGATGAGATATTAAAGGCGCAGTAAACGGGTTAGTAAGAACATATGAATCAGAACTAAAATCATGAGAAAATTTCCTAAATAAAGGCACCTGAATATTAACTATCAGCAAAGATGGCACTTCATTATGAGCTTTTGAAGGGGGGAGTTCAAGAAACTGTGCAATGTGATATATCTTTCACGGACAAGTGAATAAATCAGCACCATTTGGGACATAAGGGCTACAATTAGGAGCTGGGGACTTCTTCTTATCTGTGCATAGAGTTCTCAAGAAGTCAGTAAACATTATTACATTCAGGTTTTGCTAAGTACGAGGTTGAAGAACGTACTTGAAGAAATTCTCTCCCCGAAGCTTAAAAACAGAAGGCGAAAGAGGAGACCAACAACCTTTTCCTGCATTCTTATCCATCATGCATAGTAGTGTAAGTTCTACTTTACGATAGTACATAAATCTCATTGATGGACCTGCAAATAGTAACGAATCAGCATAAAATGTATTACTTTTGAAGCTACAAGAACATGATCTGAACCACAACAAGTTCTTACAAAATTCAGCAACTTCATCAGTGTCATGGTTTGCGCTTTTTAAGTAACTTTTATCGCTGTTGATTTTCATGTTGTTGACATCGCAATTGAATTTAGTGCTTCAAAGAAAAAGTTGTTATATGCTTCTCTATTGAAATTGAAACAGAATAACATCATTCAGGTCTCGCAAGAAATCTGCTACTTTTCTTTGTATAGTAAATAAATCTCAGCTATAGAAGAGTAATATTTATTGTAGGATAGGTTATATATACTTACTGTCAATGTGTGTTCTGTTTTTCCAATTTCCGAGAAAAAGGAGTGACTCATCAATAAATGGTAATTTGGAGACACCCTGCCAAACATTCAGGACATTGATTAGTAGAGGTTTCTACCAACTGTTCTAGCATTGGAGAATGCATAATATTATTTACTGCCACATCTGGGTAACAAAATGCTAATTACTACTTTGCATTCATGCTTTAATTCATACTACAGACCTAATCGACATTGATCCGTAGTGGTTTCTATTAACTAATCTTACATTAGAGTATGCATATAATTTTTTACTGCCACATGCGGGTAACAAAATGCTAATTCCTATTTTTCTTTCAGGCTTTAATTCATACTACAAACCCTATTACGACAATCAATGTATTTCATTCATGCTTCAATCCATACTACAAAACCTATTAGGACAATCCATGTACAAAGACCTGGGTTTGTGCATACTCCCTCCGTCCCAGCTTATATTGCACACTTCCTGAGATGTCACTATTCACAGTCCAACTTTGACCACATATTT
>JAULKK010000007.1:2070408-2082536 GCA_032355705.1 Rubia peregrina
CCCGAACCCGAACGCACCCGATGAAGACCCGATACCCGAAGACAAAATGATTTTCTGAATTATACCGAACCGATTGGGTCTCACCCGGACCCGACCGAAGAGACCCGTTTGCCAGGTCTAACCATGACCATAAATGCAAAGTGCAATCACAAAAGGAAGCAATCATTACAAATATACGGCTCAAGCATGAATATCGAAAAGACCGTACCTGTCTTCCTTCTAAACTAATGAGCTTGGTTTCATGCACAACGTTAAGAGCTCTTATGAGTCTTCAGGCCCGGAAGAATTAACATAATTGAATTACCCACCAGAGCCAAACGACACAACCACGATTGACGACCTGTTTAATTCCAAGAGCTGCAGCTGGTGACGGAGGTCGTTAATCTATAATGATAAAATATCTTATTTAGTTACATAGATATGATTCCTCTAGGGAAACAATTAAAGGATTGAATGATATTTCAAAATTTTAATCAGACATATTCTTCACAATTATGGTACGAACCCCTTGTGTTATAGACACATCATCGGATTTTGATTTTGAACTGCCAGATTCACCTCCATTAGGTGTTCTTAGAACCTTCCATTCACAAATAGAACATGTTATTTCAAATCTCGAAAACATAATATGGATTAGAAACAATAGATTTCAGTGAACCTAAATAGAATATAACTTAGGGACTACCTTCAAGGCACCGGTGAGGGATTCAGTAACAGTTGGTAATTGCCCTTTGCCAACTACAACAAAACCAATAAGGGCTGCAAGAATCATAACATTGTGTTATCAGGTTATCAATAATATTGTCTCCACAACAATACTTATTACACAAAATTAAAAATATACAAACACCAAAATCCAATTTCATTATCTAGACCACGAATAGTAATCCATCACTTGGATGGGACACTCCAACGAACAACTATACATCTACAACAATCAACTTGAATTAACAGAAACCAAGAATCACAATTATTTATTCCCAAAAAAGAGCAACAACTCACAGCCCAATTCGGTAACAATACCAAGGCAGTAGGAGACAATCCATGGTACATGCCCAGTAGTCCCTCCTTCTGAAATATCTGTTCTAAGCTCCCAGCTATAACACTGCCTGATCAAAAATTCAAAAAAGGGGGAAAATTCTTTAAAAACTGATGAATCTCCTCGGAACAAGCAAAGGAAATTTGGAAGGGAACAAAGAATCTATCTTTAATATTAGCACCAGCAAGCGGGGGGAGCCCGTGAACTTGTAACCTAGTTTTAATAACATCTAAAGGACAAACAAACGTAGCTGCTATCACTCTTGTAAACAGAAATACACAAGAAAAATTCATCAAAAGGAGTAACGCTTTTGAATTAGATCATAGGAGTAGTTACAGAAGAAATTACAGCATATCTTCAGCGGCACCGGCGCCGACATTGCAGAGAAGGCCTCTGGAGCTAGGGAAATGAGCGTCGCTGGTGGCTGGAACAGAAACAGAGACTTGATCGG
The DNA here is from genome assembly GCA_032355705.1 of Rubia peregrina. Classification (NCBI taxonomy): domain Eukaryota; kingdom Viridiplantae; phylum Streptophyta; class Magnoliopsida; order Gentianales; family Rubiaceae; genus Rubia; species Rubia peregrina. Next base: position 2,071,899 of record JAULKK010000007.1, read on the forward strand.
CGACAGAGACCTCTCTGCGGAGGCAGATTGCGGCGGAGCAACGTCGCATGGCCAGCGTGCTGAGCTCTGGCAGTTGAGTGAGTGAGTTTGTTGATTCATCAGCGCTTCTTCCTAGGGTTTCGAGTTCATTCCCAACTGTTCTGCCGATTTTGTTAGGCTTTGGTGCGGTGAGGAGAAAAGTGTCTCGGTCGACAAAGTAGGCTAGTAAAAGGAGGAGAACCTTGAAGAAGATTTGAGAAGGGAGGATAAGCTTAAGCACGAAGGAAGAGGATAAGCCAAAACGCTACGTTTTTAGCGAAAGTTTTTGCGAGTAAAAATCTACTGTAGATCAAATATCCACACTTTTATAGAGTAGTAGATACAGGATATAACTCTTATTTTGGGACCCTTTCAATGTTTATACTAGATTAAAAAAACATTCTATTGCATGTAATTAATGCATTTGGAACCACTGGATCACATATTCGAAATGTTGAAGGTTGGCACACACTATAGGCAATTCGGAAACTCCCTCCGTCCCAGGGAAAATTACAGATTAATCATTGCACATCATTAAAAAAATATATTTGACCGTTAATATGTTTAACTATGTATAATAATCGTAAATAAAAATTTACTTTCTAGAAACTACTTGTTACGACGAATTAAACAATATCACATACGATAATATTATTTTTCATATATCTATTCAAATATGAGGTCAAACTTTAATAGAGAACGTGTCATAAAGTAAGTGGGTAATTTGGGCTGGAATAGAGGGAGTACCAGACCTTATGTATTTTCACTAAAATTAACAATAGTAGGTACTCCTCTGTCCCATCTGAATTTGAACAAACATTATTCATTTAGTCAAAATTGGTTAATAAGTAAATATCAAGTAATATATACGATAATAGACAATCATGTGGGATCTTGTTAGAATCGACGTAACATCTATTTTCATAACATCAACTTTTTATTATTTTTAAATGTTCACAAGTAAATATATTAACGGTCAAACATAATTTTGGTCAACTTGTAAAAATTAACATGTGCAAATACAGCTGAGACGGAGGGAGTAGTTATTTTGAATTGAGTTTTGGTGTCATGGTTATTCTGCCATTATCATAATAGAGAGGTATATGATTTAAGTTACATTTCTTGATATGAACTACCTACTATTGGTGATCGGTGAAAGTGTAATTGTGAGGGTTAGGAATTCGGTGGTGGTTTGCTGATAGTTCTTTGTGGGGATGATTAGCGTTGTATAACCGAATCGCTGATTTTAAATGTAGTTTTCAAAGTTACTGGTCGATGAAAGTATGGTCGTAGAGGTTTCGAGTTTGGTGGTTGTGGTTAGTTGGTGGTACGTTGGTTAGGCACCCCTAACTATTCCAATAATGGAGTTAGAAACTTCAACCGCTTTCAATAGAATCAAATGGTGGTGTTGCCTGATTTAGTTTATCAGTAGAGTATGGTGTGTGAGTGTAATTTGATTGGTTTTACGTAATCTTTATATTACAAAATGTACTGTCCACTATTATGACGTTATTTTATTGGTATGTTTTAATTAAGTGGACTATGGAGATGCTATACTTACTACATTCTTAAAATACTAATTTGCGATTACTGTCGTACCATTAATATAATACAGTATGTTACGTACAGTATGTTGAATTTGATATGGCTTCGTACATTTATGGTGTTGCACATCCCTAATTAACGTAATGGATTGACATTTGAAATATTTATTCCTTGTGAAATAATTTATGGCATTTGTGAGTTTCTGTTTGTAGTAGCATTACCATTATTTGTAATAGGACAATTAATGTAATTGAAACTTTGTCATTCTAAAATAAAATTTTGATTCCACGTATTATAATTGTTATTAAGCGTATTTCTTACTTTTGTTTTAGTGGATCTTCGGAAGGAAAAAAATGAGTGCACTACAATTAATATCAACTATGGCCACGACATGATTATTGAAAATGTAATTAAATTATCAAAGCGCACACGTGTAACTGAACCGGGACACGCTTCAATACTACTTAAGTAAGTGGGCACGAATAAAACAAATCATCATTTTGTTTGCTTGGATAAATCAGACTGATAATTTTATTCTTTTGGTCAAATTGCTGGTTAATGCTGTGCGTACTTGTAATTAGTACCACCACTTAACTTCATAAACCTTTTTCTGCACTAGTAAAGTTTTCCATAATTGTTGCAGCCATTCCATGCAAATTGCAATCGGGAAAAAAGTATAATGGAGAATTGCCAACTTGATCAATCAAACAAAAAGGCAAATGGGAATATAGAAAAGCCATTACAGCATGAAATGAGCCCATCTTTCTGTCAAATCTTCTTCCTTTTCGTTCACAAGTATCTGTTTTGTGATCCATTTATTTATTTTAGAGAAAAGTGTTTATATAACCCTATATAATTCACATAATAGTTAATATAATCTTCTGATAATGGAAAGTATCAAAAATAAGGGAATGATCTGTGTTTGTATTCATGTTTGGGGTACATTACATATAGGTACATCGACCTATACAGAAGAGTAAAAGGAATCTAATCCAATTACAATTACAAGTAATATTCACATAATATTGTTAATCCATAATATTCTTCCTCAAGTTGGAGCATGAGGATCAGAAATGTCTAACTTGCCAAGTAATGAATGAAACTGAGTTCGTCCGAGAGCTTTGGTAAACAAGTCTGCAGGCTGATCAGAAGTGCAAATATGATGAGTAACAAGAGTACCAGACTTTACAAGATCACAGACGAAATGACAATCAACCTCTATATGCTTCGTACGTTCATGGAACACTGGATTTGCCGTGATATGAAGAGTGGATTGACTATCACAAAACAGTAGCATAAGAGCAGAATGCACAACACCCAAGTCACGAAGCAATGACTTAAGCCACAACAACTCACAACAGGCAACAACCATAGCACGATACTCCGCTTCAGCAGAAGGACGAGAAACCAAATTGTCATGAAGTACCTAGAAAGAGAACGTCGCGTAATGGGACAAGCAACTCAATCCGATTCACAATAGGTAGTCAACTGTAATGAACTACGTGAAGAGATAAATAAACCTGACCAAGATGACTCTTCAAGCAGTGAAGAACTTGAATAGCAGCTTGCCAGTGAGGAACAAAAGGAGAATTCATAAACTGAGCAAGCGTATGAACATAATAACTAAGCTCAGGACGAGTAATAGTCAGGTAAATGAGGTGACCCACCGGGCGCCGATAGAGCTCATGATCATCAGAAAGAGTTCAACTTTCGAAAGATCATGTTGTTTCTCCATAGGAAAATCAGTCGGTTTAGAAGCCGACAAACCTGTGTCAGACAAGATATCTAGGGCATGTTTCCTTTGTGAAAGAAACATCACATCTGGTCTTCTAGTAATCTTTATACCCAAGAAATACTTAAGTGTACCAAGATGCTTCATATGAAAACAAGAACTCAAGTGTTTCCTAAATTCATAGATGAGCGACGAAGAACTACCAGCAAAGACCAAATCATCCACATAAACAAGTACATGCAAAGAAACTGAACCACAAGTAAAAGAAAATCAAGAGTAATTTGCCTTACTATGAACAAAACCAAATGCAAATAAAGCTGGAGCCAATTTCGTGAACCAATTACGAGGAGCCTGTCGAAGGTCATAAAGAGATTTCTGAAGGCAAAAAAACCTGGCTAGGAGGTGCAAGGTAGCCCGGTGGAGGTCACATAAATCCCTCTTCATGCAAATCACCATGTATAAAAGCATTATGTACATCTGTCGAATGGAGTTCCCAACCACGAATGACAACAACTAATAAAAACAGTCGTACCGAACTCATCTTCGCAACAGGGGCAAATGTCCCAGTGTAGTCAATTCCTTCATTTTGGTGATTTCTAAGAACCACCAAGCAATCTTCATGACCCTCAATGGTACCATCAGACTAGAACTTTGTCCAATATACCCATTTACATCCAATAGCTGTCTTATCCAGAGGTAATGAAGACAAAGTCTAATTGCGCTCAGGCGCATTAATCGCATCGGCCATGGCATCAAGGCAATGAGCAAACTTTGAAGCCTCAGAGTAAGTGGTGAGATCTGTACTAGAAGTTATTGCACCCAAAAATCTAAAGTGGATACTAGAAAATTTATCGCAATTTACAAAATCAGTTAAATGATAGAGAACAACTGAAGAATGTGACGTCGCAGGTGTGGTAGTAGCAGTGAGGGGTTTATTAGTATCAGCAACAGGGCAAACCTAATCTTCCAAGTAAATAGGAGGTCGACTAGTGTGAACACTTTGCCGTACAACATGTAGCTCGTCCGCAGGTGGTGGCGCCGAAGACATAACCAACGAAGTAGGCGGCGCCGGAGTGCAAGTCGGTGACTGGTTGGTCAAAGCAGCTATAAGCAACGCGTGAGGCACTTTGCTTTTATAGTATGTTCTAATATAACCCTACAATTTTTATGAATGTGGTGGCATAACCCTAAGAGTTTTAAGAATGTGTTGATATAACCCTACAATTTTTATGAATGTGCTGACATAACCCTATGAGTTTTAGGAATGTACTGAAATAACCCTATCAGTTTTCATAATGTGCTTATATACACCACCGGGTCCGGCGTCGGTCCAACGGTGAGTAAAGGTATAATTGTCCACCCAAATTTAGCTTTTTATCGAGGGTATTTTTGTCATTTTAGAGGGATCAACGCTCGGAAAAACATGATCAATACCAGAATGTCCACCAGAGGGTTATATTGGCACCTTCTTCAAGTTGTTGTGGTTGTTTTTGTTATTTCAATTATCTGAGGGTTATATTTACACTTACTCAAGTATATAGGGTTATATCTATATATATCACTTTATTTTATTTTACAATGAAATCGTTGATGATGGAGATGTTTAATACTCCACTTATCCCATAATTATTGGTATATTTACTTTTTCAAAGTCAAAATTGAGAAACTTTGACCCTAGATATTAATTAATATGTATGTAATAATAATATCACGTGAGATATTGTTATATTCATCTTAACATATATTTTCTAAATATCATTTTCAAATGCAAAATTGTTATATGTAGTTAGAGATATTGCCGGTCAAATGTGATCATTGAAGATCGTGAAAAATAAATATGTCAATAATTGTGGGATAGAGGGAGTATTAAACTCTGTAAATTGATTAAAATTAGTTAGAATTATGAATTTAAGGTATCTTTAACTACATGATGTGGGATTATTTAAGTAATAAAAAATCATTAAATATAACTCCCTTTGTCTCAACCGAATCTGCACATTTTTTGTCAACTTTCTTAAGAAACATTTGATTATAAATTTCAATAAGTATATAGACACCAATATCATTGTGTTTGGATTCTTATTTTGGTCGGTTCACATAAAGGTAGGTTTGGGTCAAGTTCAAGTTGATGTTGCGATGGTTTTGGTCAGATTAATTTTGATTGCGATCATAAACGGGTTACCCACGAGTTACCTATTATATTCAATGGGTTTAAACTCGTTTATTTTATGGATCATTACTATGACACAATAATTCGCTACTCAATTAAATGATGTACTATTTAATTATTATAATAACTTGAAATCCAAAATTTTAAGTATAAAAACTCACCTTTGTGAGATAGTTGTATGGATAGCGAGTGTACATAGAGGTGTGTGTCCTCCAACGATTCAAATTTTGGGCCATGTTTGGGTTGGGGTGGGATCGAGTATGAGTTTAGGTCAAGCGGGTTAGGATCGAGCAAATTTGGGCCAAGTTTAGTTTTGCAAGAGTTTTGGTCTAGTTCGGGCCACGACACGTTTAGGTCGGGTTAGTATCGATTTCGATTAAGCCCATGTAGGGTCTGAGCGTGTGTTCAAGTCGAGTTCATGATGTACACGTTAGATTCTGGCCAGGATCATGCCAGGTTCAAGTTTGAGTCGGTCATGTTTTAATTCTTATTTTGGCTAGTCCACACAAAGTTAAGTTTGGGTCAAGTTTAAGTCGAGGTCGCAATGATTGCGACCAAATAACGGGTTACCCGCGAGTTACCTGTTATATTCAATGGGTTTAAACTCGTTTATTTAAGGGATCATTACTTTTGACACAATAATTTACTACTCAATTAAATGATGTGCTATTTAATTATTATATCATTATCTTAATAACTTGAAATCTAAAATTTCAAGTATAAAAACTCACAATCGTGAGGTAATCGTATAGATAGCGAGTGCGTATAGAGGTGTGTATCCTCCAAAGATTCAAAGTTTAGACCATGTTTGGGTCAGGCAAGGGTCGAGTATGAGTTTGGGTCAAGCGAGTTGGGATCAAGTCAAATTTGGGCCAAGGTTAGTTTTGCAAGTGCTTTGATCTTGTTCGGGCCCAGACATGTTTAGGTCGGGTTTGTGTCGATTCAATTTGGCCCATGTAGGGTCTGAGCTTGGGTTAAAGTTGAGTTCAAGATCTACAAGTAAGATTTTGGCCAGAATCGTACTAGGTGCATGTTTGGGTCAGTCGTGTTCCGATTATTATTTTGGTCGGTTCACACAAAGTTAGGTTTGGGTCAAGCTCAAGTCGTGGTCACAATGGTTTGGGTCAGATTAATTTTAACTGTGATCAATTTTAGATTGAGGTGGGTTCGGGTCTATGTCGGGTTGATATGAGATTTTAGGTCTTGGTCAGTCCGATGATGTTTCGGTCTGAGCCAGTCAAGTTGGGTTTCAGGCCTATATTACTCCGATCAGATTAATATTTGGTTATATTTTGGGTTTGAGGTATGGTTCAACTTCGATTTCAAGCTCACATTGCCGGGTCGTGTTAGGCTGATCATATTTAAGGTTTGAAGCCTGGCGCGATAAAGTGTTGTCCCCGAGCTGGTCTGGTTTATTTTAATTTTTGGTTCGAGTTATGCGGTGGGGTTTCAAGCCCAGCCTGGTCGGGTCGGAGCTAGATGGTGTTTCAGCTCTAGGTCAATCTAGTCTAATTTCATATCTGGGTCGACTAGTTTCTAACCCATGTTAATAAGATTATGGAATTGGGCTTGGGTTGAGATGGGTTTTGGCCATGGGTTATCGTGTTGGATTTCATTCCTTGATTGTCATTTTAGGTTTCAGTTACTCCCTGCGTCCCGGCTCAAATTGCAACGAATCTTTTTCACGGTCTCCAACACACATATTTGACCATTAATATATTTAACTACGTATTATTTCGGTAAACAAAAAGTTACTTTTTAGAAACTACTTGTTATGACGAATCCAACGAATCCAAAAAATATAACAACAATATTATTATTTATATATTCAAATATGTAGTCAAAGTTTTCTTAGCTTGACTGAATCTTTGATTCCTTGCCATTTGAGCTGGGACAGAGGGAGTAAGTTAGTTTGGGTGATGGGTCTCAGGTCGGGTCAAGCATAAATGGTGATTTGAATTTGGGTTGGTCAGGACCATTTTTAGGTCCGATTTGGTCAAATTTAAGGTTTTTGTAAAGTCAAGTTCATGGCCCATGTTGGGTTTATGGTTAGCCAGATTTTAGGTTTCGTGTCCATGTCGGGTCAGATCTAAATGTTGTGTTAGATTCGAGTTATCCAGGCTAAAATGTAGTATTGGGCTAACACTCTTCGTGAATCTTTAAAATGATAGCATACCACAAAGTTAAAGACACCATAGAAGCAAAATTGGAAAGAAAAAAAAGGAGAAGGTTAGTCCCTTAGAGATTATAACAATGCGACTAGTGCCCGCTCTGAGTAAGACTATGAAATACCATTCTTCGATTCCTTGGCACTGGTTGTAACATAATGATCTACCAATAAACGTAGACTTATTCGCCTGCTTTGTTTCAAAAAGAAAGAACCGTAATTTAGTATGCTTATTCATGAAGATAATCAATATGGCCATTGTGGTCGGACTCTATTATGGATTTCTGACCACATTCTCCATAGGGCCCTCTTTTCTCTTCCTTCTCCGAGCTCATGAGCATAAACGAGAGGAGCTACTTCTCTCTTCGCTACTTGGAGGAATGAAGCATCACCCGACTATACCTTGCGCACCTTTAGTTAGTCTAGTTTTCTTGTTACTACCCCTAGATCGTGATCTAAGTAGCCCACGGGTAAACAAAGAGGATTATGACCTTTTAGTGACTCCGATTTGGGACCCGATTTAGATAGATAATAGGTTTAGGGACCAGTTTTGACATATTTTGGGTTTCATGCACGGGTTGTAAGGTCGGGCTTCAGGACCATGTTGGACGGGTCAAATTGGATATCAATTCTGGTTCAGATAAATTTTGGATTTTTGACTCAGATTGTCGAGTCTAGTTTGGGCTCGTGTTGGTCGGGTCAGGTTTTGGGTTTAATTTGATCAATATTTATATTTCAAGGTTGGGTCAGTCGGGTTTCGGGCAGAGGCCTGAGTTTGGTTTTTGCTAAGTTCAAGTTGATTTTAGGCGAGCCAGGTTAGGGGCGGGTTGTGACGAGCCATAACACATAGTTAACCCACCAACTTTTTATATAATTATTATATATAATACAACTTATAAATTTTACTTTTTGTTCGACTGGATGGGTAAACAACGTTGACGCGACACAAAATTTCTAAAATAAAAGTTTGCCCATCCCAACCTTACACTTGGGTCATAATGCACACCCTTATTCAGAATATTTTACTTTTGGAATCATTATTAATATGTTAATATACAATGGGAAAAATAAGTCTCCCGAAATTCTAATAAAAACAAGGATTTTGTTTACCTTCCGATAAAAAAATGATCTACAAACACCAATTTTCCAATCCAATCGGACCCGATCCAAAATTATCTAATGGCTCATATGTTACCCAATCTAACCCAACCCACCAATTATAGGTTTGTCACGAATCAGAAGAATTAAAGAAAACAAACAATAATTTCGGATGAGAAAAGCAGAGAACTTGAGATGAGATTATAGAGTTTCAATTTATATTTTTAAACTTTCCGACAGAAGATTTCTAATGTCTGAAGAGTCTATATATAGAGACAGAATGCTAACCGCTACACCGAAATTACTACTAACTTTTCTGGTCTGGTTAACTAATCACCGGAAGTTTTCTTTGAGCTCATTCTAAACTGCCCGTTTTCCTACCTTTTTGACACGAAAGGAATGATTTGTCCTAATCAATCCTTAAGATTATGATATAGGGTCATTATTGAACTATTGATCCAATAAGTCATGCCCCCTTCATCTCTGCATAGGGTTCATAATTTTTAATTTCATCTGTCTCAATCAAAAGTTAATATTTCTTATTCCAAAATCAAAAATCAAATGAACGGAGGAAGTAATTTGGCTGAAATTTGTGGATGAAATTTGACCAGATCATTCCAAACCCCACTTTTTCTGCCCCATCAATATGAATAAATATTAGTGATAAAAATAGGAACCATACGTTGGGACAAATGGAGTATCCAATAAGTTAATAAAGTAAATAAATAGACAAATAAAATAAAAATAAAAATATGACCCCAATTTAAAATTAGAGAAAAGTGTTTTAATAACCCCACCTAATTCACATAAGTGCCAATATAACTTTTTCATAATTGAAAGTATAAATATAACCCTATATATTTAGTGTAAGTGCAAACGTACCCATTCCGACATATTTATGCCGGAATTTGATTTAAAAAAGACCATTTTACCCCTCCAAAAATTCAAAAAGAAGAAAATTACATTTATACCATTATCTTCTCCTCATTTTCTTTCTTCTCCCCCATTTCTTTCGTCTTTCTCTGCCGGATTCTTCTCCCATTTCTTTCTTCTTTTTCTGCAGGATTCTTCTCTCATTTCTTTCTTCTCCCCCGAGTAAATGAAATTGACGAGCATAGGGTTTCAGAGGGTTTCTCTTCCTGATAAATGTGATTTACCCATCAGCGCTCAGAAAACTAACGAGAATATGGTTTCTCTACTCCGCGATCGAGCGCCACCAATCTGGGTGTCCGCCACCGGTCGAGCTACGAGCGTCGCCACCCCTTTGTAATACGAGCTGGGCATCAATTTGAAGGCTAGGCCCTGAGCGTTGATAAGGGTTTCGAGATTTGGAATGGTGGAGGAGGACGCCGACGTCTATTAGGGTAGGGGTGGTAGCGAGGGCTGGCTGGCGTCGATTAGGGAGGCATCGACGTCACCGTGAGAGGAGAATTTGAAGGCTAGGCGCTGAGCGTCGATTAGGTTTTTGGGATTTGGGGTGGCAGCGAGGGCTGGGTGGCGTCGGTTAGGGAGGGGGGGTGGTGGTGGTGGCTGGAGGTGGTGGTCAGAGGGTAAAATTGTCCTAACACTATAAGTTTTTAGATTAAAGGCATTTTAGTCATTTTAAGTGCGGCCAATGCCTGAAAAGATGTCTTAGGGTTATATTGACACTTTCGTCAACTAGTTGGAGTATTTTTGCACTAAAAATTATCTGGAGGTTATATTGATATTTACTCAAATAAGTAGGGTTATTATATTGGTATACACTAGTAGTACAATTTAATCAAAATTTATAGGTCTGAGCTGTAAAAATGGGGGAGGAGATTTTGAATTGGATTCGGACCCGTTTGGCATAAGGGCATGTGCAATGGTAGAGTCCCCTTTGGGACTCTTACCAATTTTATATATTATTTTTCTCAATCTCTCTCT
>JAULKK010000007.1:2086276-2098235 GCA_032355705.1 Rubia peregrina
AAATGAAGAAAAAAATTGGGTTACCTTAAGCGGACCATGAACTTATAACTACGCATACTAAAATTTTAACATTGCAAATAAAACATTCTATCTTTCTATTATTCTAATTAAACTTCATCTTTCCATTCTTTTCCAATACTTTGTCTATTATAAATATACATTAAAAATATTATGTATAAATTAGAACAATATCACATGTTTAGTTTATATTCGTCTTAGTTTATAATTTTCAAACAAGTTTTAAGTATACACATTTGAAAACATTAATTCTGAATTTTATATAACTTTTACGTTAAAAAATATAGATGACCCTTGAAAATGGACTTGAGGGGTAATATTTACATGCTCTGAAATTTGACACTTTTAAATAAGAATAATGATGGTCTTGTATATAGATTGTACACGCATGAAAGACGTTCTGGGGTTGTATGCCAGCCTAGGCGCCCCATCCGCCCGACACCACAGACATCGATGAGGAGGTAAGTCACGGTAGCCCACCACCAAGACCATTTTGAGGGTCCGTACTCGTTTATTGCACAAGGGATCCTCGGCTATGCGAGAAATCCCCACCCTGCACTCAACAAGCTTCGAACCCGGGATTCCCCCTGAAATTCCAAACTCCCAACCACTGGGGTACACCCGTGGGTGTTGCATGAAAGACATTCTGAAAAGAAGCATTCGCAGACAGACATTCTCAAGACAATCTTTGGCTTCGTTTAACTACCAGTCTACCAGAACAGTGAAGTATCAGTCTAACGTTGCCCAACAGTCCCCAACTTGGACATTAGTGGCCTAAAAAGGTTAAGGACCTGCACGAATTGAGTCGATGTTTTTGGGTCGGTCTTTTGCCCTCACGTATGTGCTGTGTTTGGCAGATGTCATTTGAGCAGACCCTCAGTAAGTCTATAGAAAAGTGTTTATTAACTACGAATATCTACCCGTGGCAGATGCCATTTTATCATCCAAAAATGCTAAAACTCCACTTTTATCAAGTGAAGAACTTAGCTGGGAATTTTTGAAGGTAAGAAAAACTCCCTTTTAGAGGATGATCTTGTCCGAAGAACACGCTGCATTCCCAAAAACACAATATTGGAACACCTAATCCCAGTGTTTTAACTTCCACAAAACTAGATAAAGACTGGGAGAAGAAACATGATATAGACAGTAATGTTATAGCTCCAAGGACATGATGTTAAACGAGTATAGATAAATAGTTACGGTAATAAGATGCATCATATGACAGTAGGAATTAAGGCCCTTGATAAAGAGAGTAATTGAGGGGGAAAGTTGATACAAGCTACCCAAATGCCAGAATTTGTACATAAAAGCCAAAGAATACCATTCACCAAGCCAGAGCAATGTCAGAAAATACATATATTAGATCCACGCGAAATACGATGACACTCACACAAAAGATCAGCACCGTGCTTATATGTCCAGCATACTGCCAGCCACCTTCACTTCTTTAGCACACTGAGAATAAACAGTCCATGAGTATCCAAGTATATAGCTTATCCAGAAATTTGGGGGGAAAGAGACAAGTAGCAGTTTAGTTTAAACAAGACAAAGTCCATGAGTATCCAAATATATAGCTTATCCAGAACTTTGGGATAAAAAGAGACAAGTTGCAGTTTAGTTTAAACAAGACAAACAATTCCAAACATAGTCTGAATTTTCACGTTTGTGTACTTGCATAAATCTCAAATTACACATAAGAGACGCAGAGATATTTAGTTGAATAAGCACTTACTTGTACAAGTAGGCTGCGATTCCCAAAATTATGCACAGCAATATGATATCAATGCAGAAATTTCTACTAGATCTCAACTGAAACAAAACCAACAAACAAGAAATGAATGAGCGACACAAGAGAGCAATAGAAACTAGGAAGACGGAAATGCATACTGAAGTTCAACTGTTCAAGTCACCTGATTAACAGTGTGCTTTAGCCTGACATTCGTGTTCTTCAGTTCAGAAGTAGCTTTGTCTACCTGCATCAAAGGAAAAGAAGCCAGTCAGACCCAGAACCACATCCAGATCACAATATGAGTGGGACATCTTCATAAATACAAACCTTGGTGTCAATCTCGTCCATTAGAGGAACTTGTCGATCCAGTTCCTGCAGAAATTGCAAAAGAAAGTAGCATAAATCAAGTTCCGTGCTCATTTAAAAGCATCCGACAAGTATATAGGCTAGCAGCTCACCTCATTCATATCACCTGCCATGTTTTTCAGTGTATCCAAACCTTCTGCTATAACATCCAAACCTTGGTCCTAAGAAAGTAAAAAAATTACAACATGCCAAGCATGTATATAAAAATTCAGTAGCATCACAAACGATTAATTTCAATCCTAAATTCCAAAATAAGACATGCCTGCCTAATTTTGCGCATTTCATACTCACTCCTGAACTGATTGGACTCATCAGTCTGTTGATAAAAGTCATTGTCAAACCGTCCATCTGTAATTCATGTCAATTAATTAGATCTTGGAGATATACAGTTCAGAACGACATGAAAATAATAACTAATGGTACAACAGAGTCTTCAAAGTCAACCTGAATCAAATTTGATTTCTGCCCGAGAAGCAGAGGCTCCCCAACCTCCGGATTGCTTGGGTGGAGCAGCACCACCATCGGGTATGGCTTGAATTCTATCAGGTAGTGCAAGCACCAAATCATTACGGGCAGCAAGTTCTTCACCTGAAAGTCCTTTGACCTGAATCAAAGATCATCAGTAACACAATTTCTTGCAAATATTAACTAGGGGAGAATCGTGAATGGAGTCCAAAAACAGTAGAGACACCTCTCCCTATATTTTTCTAACAATTATGCAAAATTCAGTTGACATTAATCAGTTTCTAATAAGTACCAACCTTCAGGCTATACTGAGGAACTATTTTCCGAACAATAACCAATCAAACAACACGAACATCAAACGGAAATCAAAGAAGAATCTGCTAAGGTATAATTTCTTCCAAAATAGAAACTCTAGGTCAAATCAGCAAATAGAAGACAATTCTAGTAGTATGAAGAGGAGTAACCTTTTTGATCGCCAATCTCTGCAATTTAGGAACTTCTTCCAGCAACCTAGCCTTCGTTCGACGAATCTCGGCATTGATCGCTACAGCCGACGCCCTACTCTTCTCGTTCGAAGCGGATTCAGCTTTCTGAACTCACAAATCGCGGAGCGCATTTTCAAAACTAGATTTCAAAAAAGCAAACCTAGAAATACGGAGTCGAATTCAAAGTAATAGCGAAGGACCTGAAGAGCAGTTTCAATGTCGGATTCGATGGCGGAGTAGAGGCGAGCAAAGGCGTCGTCGCCGGCGATGTTGGCGTCCTTCTGCTTGTCGATGTCGTACTTGTCGTATTTCTTACAGATCGTGTCGACGCGGGTGAGAATCTCGATCACACTCATTGTTTAAGAAAGGCTTCGTGTTCTTCCGGCGGGAGGGAGGACGGAGAATTACAGCTGTTAGGGACTGTCGTTTGACAGCGTTATTGGCGGTGGTGGAATACTCCCTATGGTTTCTTTAACAATGGCTTTTCTTCAGAAATTTTTTCAACACATGCAGCTTCAAAGACACCTCACATGTTACGGAGTATAAAATTTTACTTTTTAGAAATTACACGTTACGAAAAATTTAAAAATACCACACATGACGTGTATTATTGTATGCAATTAAAGTTATTTATGGTCAAACATGCCTTGAAAAATTTTACAGTCACAAGGAGACAATGTTAGAAAACATGAGGGAGTATCTTTTTGTGTTAATGCTAAAATGACCTGAATTTAGTTTCAAAGTGCCAATATAACCCTGCAATTTTAGAAGATATCAAAATAACCTTTGACTCATTCGAATTTTTAGTCAACTGATTTATGGCCGGATTTTAAGGAAAAATAATTTTGCCCTTGAATTTAAAAAATGTCTAAGTGCTAAAATGATCCTAACTTTAGACTAAAAGTGTCAACATAACCCTACAATCTCAGAAAGTGCTAAAATAACCCTCGACCATGTTGATTTTTTAGTCAACTAGTTTATTGCAGGAATAAGGTGAAAATACTGTTTTGCCCTTATTTTAAAAAAGGAAAAAAGTCACAAAATATGAAATAACGTCTTTGACCCTTACTTTATTTCTCTTTTTCTCCTATTTTCCTCTTGCATTTTCTATTCTTCCCTGGAATTTCCTCCCGCTCCACCCTTCTTCCTACTTTCTTCGGCCCGAAGCACAAAATCGAGGCGTCGCCCGACCGCTTCTACTCTGAATTTCTCCTCTTCCCATTTCTCATCCGGTCGACCGCCGTTGAAGCTCCCTCGTTTCTTCCTCCTTGAATACCGCATCTAGCAGCCTTGCTTCGACTCTCCGTCGCAGGTAAAAATAATAATTCTCCGTCGTATGTGAGCCCTAGGTCGAATTTGGGGAAAATAAAAAATCTAAAAAATTGGGCATGGATTAAAATGTTGATGATTTTAAAGTGAGTGAGGATCTCAAATGTTATGGCGCATAAGATGTTGTTATAATGTGATAATGGTGTATATGATGATGTAGTCGTCCATCAAGACCAGCTGATTACCACACACTTAACTTTTATAATATGTACTAATATAACCTTATAATTTTTACGAATGTGCTGATATAACCCTATAAGTTGTAGTTATGTGCTGATATAACGCTATCAGTTTTCATAATGTGCTGATGTAACCCTACCTGTTACAGTGGCGGTGCAACATCGGTTCAGCGGTAGTCCGACGAACTATGATGGTAAATTTGTCAACTCAAATTTAGATTTTAACACAAAGAATATTTTGTACATTTTACATACAACTAATGCTGGAAAATGGAAGTCAATGTTGGGAATGAGATTTGAGGGTTATATTGACACTTACATTAACTAGTTAGGGTAATTTTTGGACTAAAAATTATCCGAGAGTTATATTGGTATTTAGTCAAATAGATATAGTTATAATGGTGTGTATTGTATATATGTATTTTGATAAATCATACTCCTTAGTCCTATGTAATGTTATGACGGATATCTTCAACGTCGTATTTTTGGAGTACAAGTTAGGGATAACTTCAACGAAAATGAATCCCATAAAAAATAAAATAATTTTATTTTCTTTAAATTATATAAATTACCACAATACTATTAAAGGTACGGCACTCATTGTATTGCTGGAATAGTGTACTTTACTTATTACTTTTTAGTGTATGACTTAATTTGAGCACTCACTCTATGGTAATGTTTTACCACCGATAACTTTAGTTGTATATAATTATTGTGTATTGAAGTTTGATATTTAGAATATGATAATCTAATAATATCCCACATGATGATATCAGTGCTTATATATTAGTTGAAATGTGTGGTCAAGTGTATCTTGATAAAGTTGACAAAAACAGTGTAGATTCGGCTGAGACGGAGGGAGTATTATGATCTCTTTCATTAACTATTAATCTATTTGTCATAAAAAAAACTATCAATTTATTCAATCATTTCGATTACTCCCTGTTCCTCGATTTTTTTCTCTACAAATAGATAATGTGTCAATATAAAAGAAACAAGCCAAAATGAAAGTATCTCATATAGAAAAAAGTGGAGTAAGAAATTTAAATAACGCCTAATATGATATTAAAGAACAATAGAATTTTTATTTATTGTAGTGAGATATTTCCATGTCTGCATCGTATTGACTATTTACGGTTTATCTGCACTATAGTTTTATTTAAGTAAAAAATGAATGAATATGAGTAATTATTATTATTATTTTGAACTATTATTTTACATTTACTATATTTAATTTTGGTTCATTTCACTCTAATTCATAACTTAGCTTCGGAAAACACGACCCTGGTATAACGACACTAAATAGGATATCGATGAGCAAATCAAGTGCTTACACTAGACTATGTTTGTTGAATCTCTTGTTATAAAGTGGTTAGAAGTTGAACTTATAAACATTCAGGACAAAACGCTGATAACAAACAACGATACCTATTTTAAAAAAAACAACGATATTTCACAAGTAGAAATATTATAAAAGTGCAGAAAATTTTATATGTTAGGGAAATAAGTATGGAGAAAGACTCATATGAGACCGTCTCACTATAAGTTATGGTGAGACAAAGTAATAAGTAAGCTTTTAAAAATTACATAATGTACACCATGTCATTTCTCATCTTTAAATAATTATATTTAGACCATCCGTCTCACCATAAGAATGAGTGAGACCGTCTCACTCAAGTCTTTGTAATAAGTATGTGGGGATGATGACCCAATCATATTTGAACCAGTGTTCAATAAAGTGGACCTCGTCACATTTTAATTTCTTTTAATTTTTTCTTAACTTATTTAACCCTTGTTAAAATATAATTGGACCATCACCCCCAATATATTTATTTTCCTAACCTATAAAATTTTCTGATAAAAGTGCATGACTGTACATTAAATTGTGCATATCATTAAATTGTGCATATGCAAATCTGATCAATAAATATTAAATAAATTTATTTTTGATAAGTAACGATAATGTGTGGAAGAAAAGTGGCTTTTTCCCCAAAAGTCTCCAAACAGTATTTGGGCAATCGTGATGTAATAAGCTGGTCGCTGGAGATCATCATGTATATATCACTAAAGTTGTCCAAAATGCATAAATGTAAAAATCTTGTTTTTCACACCTTAGAAAAGTAAACTTAGCCCAAGTCAACATAATGCAAACTCAAAAATATTGTTCTTCATAATTTCTAAATCATATTTTCCATGAATTTTCCATTGGCTAGTCCTTTTCACCCCTCACAGCTTCTGTATTTAATCGCGCAAGCTGGAAAACTTGCAGTCATTCGTTGAATCGTCGGCCGAGCGCAATTTTCCCACACGAACCCAGAAGAAGTATGAACCTCCGGCGCCATTGTTGCAGTTCTTGAGCCCGATGAATGCTATGATCAAGAACTGATATTCTGGTTCTGAAATTCCGAGGTGGGATTTCCCCAGAATCCCGGGAGTCATTCTGTTCTGAGTTCTGAGAGAAAACGTAAGATTTTCCCGGCTTGCATGTTCTGTTCTGTTTATTTCTTTGCTTTTGCTGTGTAGTTTCAGAAAAGATATCGGTTTTCTTAAGTTTTGTAAGTAATCTGAGCGGTTGAAGTTCGGTAACAGTATCACAGTGGTGTGAGTTGTCCGAATCGCAACGGTACACCGGGACAGTATGAGAGCGCGTTAGGAGTTTTTTTTCTTTAAAAGAAACAATAACCTGATTGGTGTTTTCTTGAATTTGAGGTTGCTGAAATTTTGCACTTTCGGAAATTTTTATGTTTTCTCGGGAAAATAGTTTAAAATATGAATATTTTGAGGAGGGGTTTTGATCCGGATATGCTGCATGAAGCAAAGTTCAAAGCTATTTCCTTTGTTTTTGTTGCGTAGTAGTAAAATTGTATCCTTTTTTAAGAAAAAGATATTAATTTTCTTTAGTTGCTCGAGTAATCTGAGTGATTGGGAGTTCGGTAACACTATCACAATGGTGTGAGTCATGAGCTCGAGTCTCACCAGGACAGTACGAGAGCCCCGGGCCTTAGGAGGTTTTTCTTAAAGAAATGATAAACTGATCAGTGTTTTTTCTTGAATTTGAGGTTGCTGAGTTCTTACACTTTCGATTTTTTTAATGTTTTCTCAGGAAAAAACAGTTAAAAAATGAATCTTTTGAGGAGGGGTTTTGATTCAGCTACATGGCTTACATCACTGTCTTGCTCAGCTTCTGTGGTGCAAATCTCAGGGGAGAATTCAGTGCTCCAATGGCTGAGGTTTTTGCTCCTTACTCCATGTCCTCAGAGAGCTTTGCTATCTTTCTTCAACATCTTGCTCTTGGTTTCTTTTTCTGTCTTTGCTGTACAAAAGCTATGGTCTAGATTCAGGCCCAAAGCGAATTCTAGTTCCGATGTCACTAAGCCTTTGATTGAGGTTGAGAGAAGTTCGATTTCCCCTCCAGAAGTCAGATTTTGGTTCAGATTGACTTATGTTGTTACCATTGTCTTATCTCTTTCTTCCACTGCATTATGCATTCTTGCTTTTAGTGGGAATGATAAAATTGATGGAGGATTTTGGTTGATTCAAGCTGTTGTTCATTTCTTGATCACTGTGTTAGTTGTTCATGAGAAGAGGTTTCAGGCTGTTACTCATCCATTGACTCTTCGGGTCTATTGGATTGCGGGTTTTGTTGTTCAAACGTTGTTCTTGTCATCAGGCCTTATTCGCTTGATTTCCATAGATGGTTCAGGTTCTGTCTTAAGATTGGATGACATAGTTTCAGTAGTTGAGTATCCTCTGTGGATTGTTCTTCTGACAGTTGCTATAAAGGGTTCAACGGGCATTGTACCGAGTTTTAGACAAACCGAATCCTTAACCAATGGAAATGGAGTGGTTAAATTGCACGATGATTCGAATGTCACAGGTTTTGCTTCTGCATCTCTTGTATCGAAAGCCTTCTGGCTATGGGTGAATCCTTTGCTGGCAAAAGGGTACAAAGAGCCTCTGAAGATCGATGAGGTCCCTACTCTTTCACCTCATCATCGAGCTGAGGTAATGTCAGAGCTTTTCGCGAGAAACTGGCCTAAACCCGAGGAGAATTCTAAGCATCCTGTCCGAACCACATTGCTGCGTTGTTTCTGGAAAGAGGTTTCCTTCACAGCCTTCCTAGCAGTTTTAAGGTTGTGTGTAATGTACATAGGACCAACGCTTATTCAGCGCTTTGTCGATTTCACTGCTGGAAAACGGAGTTCTGTCTATGAAGGCTACTATTTGGTGTTGATACTGTTAATGGCCAAGTTTGTGGAGGTTTTGAGCTCTCATCAGTTCAACTTCAACTCACAGAAACTCGGGATGCTTATTCGCTCTACGCTTATTACATCCTTGTACAAGAAGGGGTTGAGGTTATCTTGCTCGGCTAGGCAAGCGCATGGCGTTGGACAGATTGTGAACTACATGGCTGTGGATGCTCAACAGCTTTCAGACATGATGCTTCAGTTGCATGCTATCTGGCTGATGCCTTTACAGATCACTATTGCTATTTCTCTCCTCTACACTTACCTAGGATACTCGACTTTCGTGGCATTGCTTGGACTTGTTCTCGTCATCGTGTTTGTGGTGTTCGGGACCAAGAGGAATAACCGCTACCAGTTCAATATCATGAAGAACAGGGATTCGAGAATGAAGGCGACGAATGAGATGCTGAGCTACATGAGAGTGATCAAGTTCCAGGCTTGGGAGGAGCATTTCAACAAGAAGATTCAGTCTTTTCGCGATACTGAGTTTTCGTGGCTGTCTAGTTTCATGTACTCGTTTTCTGCGAATGTTATCGTGCTATGGACAACTCCGGTTATGATAGCTACGTTTACATTTGGAAGTGCGATTTTGCTAGGATATC
Source organism: Rubia peregrina (assembly GCA_032355705.1). Lineage (NCBI taxonomy): Eukaryota > Viridiplantae > Streptophyta > Magnoliopsida > Gentianales > Rubiaceae > Rubia > Rubia peregrina. Next base: position 2,095,697 of record JAULKK010000007.1, read on the forward strand.
GGCTTGATGCAGGGGTGGTGTTTACTGCTACATCGCTCTTCAAGATGTTGCAGGAGCCGATCAGGACGTTTCCTCAGTCCATGATCTCGCTTTCTCAGGCCATGATTTCGCTTGACAGGTTGGATAAGTTCATGATGAGCAAGGAGCTTGTTGATGATTCTGTCGAGAGAGTACAAGGTTGTGGGGATGGAATCGCTGTGGAGGTGGAAGGTGGCGCATTTAGCTGGGATGATGAAACAAAAGAAGGCGTCGTGAGAGATTTGAATTTCACGATCAAGAAAGGTGATCTTGCAGCCATTGTTGGAACTGTTGGATCAGGAAAGTCCTCACTTCTGTCATCAGTTCTTGGCGAAATGCATAAACTATCTGGAAAGGTAAGTAATGCTAAAATGTGTTTGGAATTATTCATGTTTTTTGTGTGTCTTTGATGGAATCTCTATGTTCTTGCAGCTGAGGGTGTGTGGTACCACAGCATATGTTGCTCAGACAGCGTGGATTCAGAATGGCACGATAGAGGAAAACATCCTCTTCGGGGAGACAATGGACCAGGAGAGGTACAGGGAAGTTATCCGAGTTTGCTGTCTTGAAAAGGACTTGGAAATGATGGAGTTTGGAGATCAGACTGAGATAGGAGAGCGCGGGATCAACCTCAGTGGTGGACAAAAACAGCGTATTCAGCTCGCTAGAGCGGTTTATCAAGACTGCGATATCTATCTGCTTGATGATGTTTTTAGCGCTGTAGATGCTCACACTGGCTCTGAAATATTCAAGGTAATTTACCATGCAAATTGTTCATTTTTTTGTCTTATAATTAAGTCACTAATCTCATGAACATATGATTGTTCATTAGATAGGATTTCAGTTTAATGGCTTGTGTTTCTTATGTAGGAATGTGTTAGGGGAATCCTTAGGGAGAAGACAATTTTACTTGTTACACATCAAGTTGACTTCTTGCACAATGTTGATCTTATCCTTGTAAGTACAACTTCTTTTGTATCAGTTTCTTGTTCCTTAATTTCATCAAATGATTGGTCAGAAGCTTCGTTATTGTTGAAGTTAGGTTCCATCAAATGCATATATGCATTATTCTTATTCATGGAACTGAAATGAAACCTCAATCTAAACATCAGGTTATGCGGGATGGAATGATTGTTCAATCAGGAAAGTACGATGAACTTCTTGATGGGGGAAATGATTTTGGAATGTTAGTATCCGCGCACGAGTCATCTATGGAACTAGTTGAGGCTGAAAGTTCCAAACAGATCGATAACTCGGCCGAACCTCCAAAATCTCCTCAAGCAAACGGGGAGACTAAACCACTAGCTCAATCTGTCTCTTCTAAGGGAAATGCTAAGCTCATAAAAGAAGAAGAGCGCGAAACCGGGAAGGTTAGTTTGAGTGTTTACAAGCAGTACATCACTGAGTCTTTCGGGTGGTGGGGAGTGGTTTTCGTGTTGATTGCATCAGTGTTATGGCAAGCGGCGTTAATGTCGGGTGATTATTGGCTGGCTTATGAAACCTCAGCTGAGAGAGCCTTGTCCTTCAACCCTTCTTTGTTCATTGAAGTTTACGCGTTAATTGGATTCATTTCATTCGTTCTTGTGACGATAAGAATAGTTATACTCGTACTCATGGGGCTTAAGACCGCACAAATATTCTTCAGAGGGATTCTTAACAGCATTCTTCATGCACCGATGTCATTCTTTGATACTACGCCTTCTGGAAGAATATTAAGTCGGGTAAACTTGATCATCATGTCTCAGTCATATGCTAAGAATCTATGAAAGTTTTGTTTTTACATATGTTTGGTAAATATTTTTGCAGGCCTCGAATGATCAGACCAATGTGGACTTATTCCTCCCATTGTTCGTGAATTTCTTTGTGACAATGTATATCACGCTGTTCGGTATTATAATCATCACATGTCAAAATGCTTGGCCAACTGTCTTTCTCTTGGTTCCACTAGCCTGGCTGAACGTTTGGTATCGGGTATGAGCAGTATTTCATCAGCTCTATGATTCTGTTTTCACGCATTATAGTTAACATTTCCGCGTGACATTTTGGTGGATGCAGGGCTACTATCTTGCAACATCTCGTGAATTGACTCGGCTTGACTCGATCACAAAAGCACCAGTGATTCACCACTTCTCAGAAAGCATATCTGGGGTCACGACAATTCGATGTTTCAGGAAGCAGGAGAGCTTCTGCCAAGAAAATGTGAACCGCGTGAATGGGAACCTTCGTATGGATTTTCACAACAATGGATCCAATGAATGGTTGGGTTTCCGGTTGGAACTCATGGGATGCTTAATCCTTTGCTTTTCTGCATTGTTACTGATTGTCTTGCCAAGCAGCATTATCAAGCCAGGTGCGATATTTTTCTAAGGTTGTCAACTTTCTTTCCAGTTGCATTGTGTTCTACTGCAATGACAATGTTTCATCCTCCTTAACTTGTTCAGAGCAAGTCGGTTTGTCTTTATCGTACGGGTTGTCCCTCAATGCTGTGATGTTCTGGGCAATCTATGTCAGCTGCTTCTTG
>JAULKK010000007.1:2151718-2165931 GCA_032355705.1 Rubia peregrina
ATAATAAATTTTAAATATTGCAACTAAGACCTTTTACCTTTTATTATTCTAATTAAACCCCGCCTTTCTAAGACTTTGCCATTAAAGTGAAGTGAATTGTATTTAAGTTACTAAAATAAAATGACATTACCCACTTATGCTTTGAATTTGAAGTAACTACTAAAACAAGAGTAAAGCTGGCAATAAGAAAATGTGACGTCCTTAAAAAAAAATCAAATTTTAAACTCACCCAGTCACCCTCACCCGGAATTTTAGAGAGTACTTTCCCTCCAAATTTTCTATTTAGGCTCACTAAATTAGAATCAAAGTATAGTCTCACAAGTCGCATCACGAAATAGAATTTTCATGCTTCTCATAAGTCTCACAAAATTCCAACATAATAGTCAAAAAGCCTGAAAATGAAACAGGCGGGAGAAAGTACAGTAGACTCAGCAGTACATTACATTTAAGTACACAGCTTAAACCACCAGCTCAAATTCCATTCCGAGAGCGAGGGTTTGGAAATTCACGATACGAACAGAATATCGAGGGAGGAAATTCAGGAGAAGAAGAAATATGACGTCACCGGCTTCCTCGCCACCGCCGTCGGAGTTCGCTGATCTTCCGGTTCACGCAATGATAGCGAAGATCATCGAGAAAATCCAGCTGAATCGCGTCACCCTCATCGTCGGAGAGCCTGGCTGCGGTAACGCCTCGGGTTGCTACCTTTTTTTGACCGTTATACTTGAATTTACCTCTTTAACGGTGATGCGAATGTGTTTTTTTTTCCAACTATGGAGTTGCTCTGGCTTGAATGACAGTATTTTTGCATTTCGTACTTATTTTTACCTTATGAGCGGCGATGCGCACGTTTTTATTAAAACATGGAGTCGATCTAGTTTCAATGGCCTTTATTTGCGTATTTCACCAATTTCTAACTAGTGGTAGGAAAGTTAGTGGTCTAAATGCATGCATTTCATAGCGTTTAGGTCTCGTAATAAAGCTGTGTTCATATTTATTTTTGTTGTGACGCTACTTGCATGTTGTTTGTTTCCCCCTGCTTGTACAACGTTGGAACTTGCATCGTAGTTTTGTTCCAGAGAGATGATATTGGTATTTGAGATTTCTATGATTTTGCCTTAAGATTGGAATAAGTCAACTATTGGCTTGACCGTTCAGCTAACATCATGGTTTTGAACCATTTTATGCTGCCTTTGTGATCACCGAGTTTTGCATGGATGCACCAGCAGCACCAATGCTTAGGTCATTCATCTGTTGAAGTGAGAATAGTGTGGCAAATTTAGGACACCATCATTAGTATTCTCTGGTCCTAATCAGGATTTAAGTGTTTATATTTACCAGTTTGGATGACTGGATTACATCTCTCTCTGACACACACACGATTACACAAACATCGCTTCCATGTGATGGCTGATACATGCACAAGCCTGTTTATGTGGCCTATACTGGATTTTAGTGTTTGTATTTGTTCAGTCAGACTAGTTTCAAAGCTCCTTGAAGTGAGAAAAGAGTTACCTACCCTCACCACCATCTTTTACATGTCAAGATTTTGACAATTTATGTGGTGATTTTGCATTCTGTGACTGGTGATAGTTAGCATGGTTTCCATTTGTGTAATCAGTGAGTAATCACATCCAAATCTGTGACAGGTCAAAGATTCTGTTCAAAACTGCTGGAGTTTTGTTAGACGAAATGCGAGAGAAGGGACTGAATGCTCTGAACTACAAAGTTATCATATTGGATGAAGTGCACGAAAGATCTGTAGAATCTGATCTTGTTCTCCTTTGTGTCAAGCAATTTATGCAAAAAAGTTCTAGCTTAAGGCAAATATTACAATCATAACTGATTCCATTTGTCAATATCATCTCATGTGCACCAACTGCAATCCTGTTAATGTTTTTTAAAATTTAATCCTACTTCTTCCTAGGCTTGTATTAATGTCTGCCACTGCTGATATAAACAAGTACCGCAATTACTTTCGAGATCTTGGAAGGGGTGAAAGAGTAGAAGTGTTGGCAATTCCCACTAGTATTAGCCAGCAGAACATATATCAGCGGAAAGTTCTGTATCTTGAACAGGTGCCTTACAAGATCTCATGGTGTATCATTTTTATAACTATGAAAATCTGTTATTCTTCATTAGGCTTGTCATAATAAGTCACAATTCATTGTTTTTTGCTCTTCTGTTTCACATTAGTCTTGCTTCAGAAGATAAGTTCCCTTTACACATTATTGACTTTTGAATCATTGTCCATATGATGTTCCTAATAAACTGCAAAGTGCTTACTAAATGCATCAAAATAAGGTCTTCCAATGTTCTTTTTGGCTCCATATATGTTAATATTATTGTTATTTTTCAATAGGTGACTGAACTTCTTCACAAAGAAGAGAACTTATCCTCAATGCATTTTTCTGGCCCAACCCCATTGATGTCCAATGGTCTTCACATGGCACCAGAGAACTTGTCCTTAAAATATTGTTCTGGCACAACGCCAGTCATGGCTGATGCTAGTCTTAAAGATGAAGTGCACAAGCTTATACATGATTTGGTCTTGTATATTCATGAGAATGAAACAGATATTGAAAAGAGCATTCTAGTTTTCCTCCCAACCTATTACACGCTGGAACAGCAGTGGTATCTCTTGAAGCCATTCAGTGGAAGATTCGAGGTTCACATTCTTCATCGTAGTGTTGAAACTGCACAAGCTTTGAAAGCCATGAAAATATGCAAGTCCCACAGAAAGGTCATTGTCTTCATTTCCTTGATTCTTGTCTTTCTTTACACTAATCTACAATTTCTACCTTAATGACTACGGAGAAATATCTAACTTATAATGTGCTTTCATTAACTATTTTGGTTGAAATTATGATTCAGTGCAGCCACATTGAGGCTACCTTATAATATATGTGCTTTTCTTATTGTGTGAATCCAGATAATATTGGCCACAAATATCGCTGAATCATCAGTGACGATTCCTCAAGTAGGCTATGTCATTGATTCATGTCGTTCATTACAAGTTTTTTGGGATAATAATCGTAAAGTAGAGTGTGCAGGACTCGGTTGGGCTTCCAAGTCACAGGTATCACATAGGTAACAAAATCATTCAGTTTTTTTAATATCTCTTACTATGTGTTTCATTGATAATTTTTTTACTGTGAAATGTTAGGTAGACCAGCGAAAGGGGCGAACAGGGCGGACTTGTGATGGTCATGTGTATCGATTGGTTACCGGATCCTTCTTCACTCAACTGGAAGAATATGATCCTCCAGCAATACTAAGATTGTCACTGAGACAGCAAATACTCCTTCTCTGCTGCTCTGAATATAAAGTCATTAATGACCCAAGAGGTAGTCTTGTACTACTTGCATAATTTTGTTCTGTATTAGCAACAGAAGAGTTTGAAATTGAAAGTGTGCACTTTATTTGACATTTATGAGCTTATGCATTTAGGCTGAATGACAGTGAGTAGTATGATAGCCAATGGCTGCAACTGTCTTTCTCTGTAAGTAAACAATCTGCATTGACAAAAATGATGGAACAGAATTTGTTGACCTCCACTAAGACTCAGTATTCTCCGTTTTCATTACACTGATTTGCCCTAATGTTGCTACATAGCATCACACTACAATTTCAAACTATTCTGTCAATTAGCTTGCCTTTTTTCTGTTATTGACGTGTCCAAATGTTACAAGGTCTCCTAAATGCACAATTTATAACTCCATCAGGAGTTGCATATTCCTGGAATTTTAGGCATAAATGTATTGGTGCAGGCTTGTATAGTCATGGTTTCGTTTAATAAATTGCTCAGAAAACTCCTTCAATTGAAGGTGAACTGAGAAGGCTACTTTGCTTGGTGTCTATCTGTATGCAATGGAAATATCTGTCCGATGCCTGGCTGTCAATTTTTTAATGAATTTGTCCACCACTAGTTGTTTTGTAGATTAAGAAAGTAAGCTGGTGTTTTTTCAATTAGTCTTGTTGCAGAAAGCTCTGGATCCTCCACGCCATGAAGTTGTTGAAGATGCACTTGATTTGCTCGTGAACATTCATGCATTGGAAAGAGCACCTAGAGGCCGCCACGAGCCTACATTTTATGGACGTTTGCTCTCTACCTTTACCCTGTCATTTGACGCATCGGTCCTTATGCTCAAATTTGGGGAACTAGGATTTCTACATGAAGGCATCCTCGTAGCCATACTGATGAATATGCAGCCTCTCCCTATTTTCCGCCCCTTTGGACAAGAAAATTTGGTACTTTTCAAGTTATGGAATTTAAATCTGAACTCGAGGTTCAAAATGATTTTATTGACTTGGATAAATGTTAATTTCAGCACATGGAGTATGCTAGTAATTATTATGAAGGTGATAGTAGAATTACTGGGCTAACTGGCAGAAAGGAGGTTCTTTGTATGGGAAATTTGTGCGCTTTTCAGTTTTGGCAATTGGTGTTCAAGGTATGACCTACATTGGCTCACTGATTCTCCTGTTATATTAACTTTTGCTATTTGAGATTCTAATTGAAAGTTCTGCTATGTCTGGTTGTATTCCTTTGAAGGATAAATATCGTCTTGAAAAGTTGAAACAGCTTCTAAAGTCTTATGGAGTGGAAGATGAGCTGACAGAAATTGAGGAAGAGTGGTGCTCCTCTCACTATCTTGTGCAGTCAGCCCTTCATCAAGTTGCTGAGATATGTATGGTTACTGAGAAACTTTCATAGTTATTTAATAGCCTGCTCCATAGAAGAATAACAGTGAAATGAAATGAGCTCTTATGTTGCAGACGACGAAGTCATTCACTCACTGCACCGTCTTCGACCCAAAAGTTTACTTAAATCGAGTGCCCAGCCATTATATTATGAACCTCGCGAATATCAACATACCTGCTTCTTCAACTATGACATGAGTGAGGATGATGATACATCAGATGTTAAATGTGATCATGACCAAAACATGGATGATGGTGATGCATTAGATATAAATCATGGTAACCTCGGGTCTGAGGCTGATTGTATGAAGACTTGTGCCGCTGTACCCTTTGTTTGTTTTGATCACTTTCGAACGTCAGAGGTTGCTAAAAAATTGGCCACTGTTGTTAAAGAGGTAAATATTTGGCTTGTAGAGAGAGTGATTGCTTCCAGCATGAAATTAATTGTGTTTTCCCCTCTTTATTCGTGAGATAGATGAGGCATAAGCAGACACAGATTGGATCTGGAGACAACGTCAAATCTACTGTTCACTATGATGGTATATCTGATGCATCTCTATGTAGATTCTTCTCCAAAGGACTATGTAATAGGGGAAGCCGGTGTTTTTATTTGCATTCAATTGAAACAAAGAGAGCACCTTGCAAATTCTTCTACTCTCTACAGGTGATCAGTTGATATAACTTCTTTGACTCTAAATGCATGCTTTACTTGCAGAATCTGTTGTGTGTTGTGTGTGTATTATATGCCTACTGTTTAACGGATGCATTGCGTGCTTATTATGTGCCTGATTTATGTGTAATATATTCAGGTGTTCATTTTATGCTCTGATGTGCCGATTTTGGTAGTTTTATTTATTTGATACCAGCTTTGTAATATAAAGGTTTTTGCATGTACCAGACCAGTACGATGTGTCTATTTTAGATTTATTAAAGGTGACAGAGTTGATGGAATTGAATATGATGAATCTATATTAATTTATTTCCCCATTCTTACCACTTGCTTATTTTTCTTAAATGCTCCAACCAATTGGAAATGGTAATCTTGAAGCAAGGACTCCGTAAATACATTATTGAAAGCATTTTTTGACATTGGACTTGGGTGAATCAGAACCAAACAATACCTTGCTTATTCTTGATGATATCTGGAATCTGGGGCACCTAATGAATATGAACAAGAAATGAGTTTTGTTCTAAGAGGTGTTAGCTAAATTTTACATGGTAATGCCATCTAAAAAACATATATTTATTGACAATATACCTCGTTCTCACGATAGTTTCCTTTTCTCAATTATTCCATTTCTCTATGTTGTAAATTATGCAGGGATGCATAAATGGAGAACATTGTTACTACTCTCATGATTCGGGTCCATCATCGTCTCTTACTGGGGAAAATTTATCCTTGGGAGAGGATGAGAATGCTGATGCAGATTCACTTTTGCGATTATTTCCTAAATCTGCTGATGGGCGCGTCTTACTGTTGGATGATGCTGATTTTCATTTTTCTGTGAATCTAACTCGTTTTTGTGATCCATCGTGTTTGATTACGACATCTCCTTTGCAATATGAGGCCACCATTGACCCTTTGCTAACACATGCCAAGATTCTGTGGGGACTTTCTCACCCCTATGAGGCAATTATACATGAATCAGGAGAGAATTTAGTCCCCTGGAACAAAGTTAAATGCGTGCTGTGGTTTCCTCAGTTTGGTTCTGCAGATTTAAAAGGAGAGAAAGGCCATATCAAGACTCTTTTCAAGTATCTATCTCTCCGGATGTTGGCAGATAATCTTCATGCAGTGCAACTGATCATTACCATGAACAACATAAGGTTTTCCCAATTGCAGGTACTGTTTAATGCGAAATATAAGCTCTTCATATAGGATTCAACTTCAGTTGTCTTTAATAGATATGAGCATAGGCTTCCTTGAAATCATTTTCATTTGCTTTACTCCTTTCATTGATATCAGAGTAGGTTTTATACAGATCATTAAGCTTCCCCCATCTTTCCTTCCGTTGTGTTTGGATTTTGATACTCCCCCTGTCTCAGTTAAATCTGCACAAATACCTTTACAGTTTCCAGATAAAATTGTCAAACTTTGACCATATGTATTTGATTACATGTATAATGTTGCACGCAAAATTGTTAAATTTGTCGGAATACGTAGTTTTTTATGCACATTATTATAATTTGTCGACCGCCAATGTGAGACTCCAACAATCATCGTATAATTAGTTAAACAAATTAACAATCTCGCATGCGATTACGTGTAAGTAGGACAGAGAGAGAGAGTACTAAAAGTCATCGGGTATGTTGTTTCAGGTGGAGAAGTTAGCCAGGGATGCCTTCTTCTTTCTCAAGGAGTCATTTCCCTTTGACGAGGAAAGCTTTGGAGAACTAGGCGATAAAGTGACCACAAGCAAGTCGATGGTAGTGTGTAAGCCCATCTCTTACGTTTTCAACATGTGTGCTCCTTCAGACATTCAGTTTGGCGATTACAGAGTTGAACTTAACCGGCGTTTACATCGCGGCTATTAGACTCCAGTCCGTGTGGAAAGTTGCTTCTTTTGGCCGAACTTCTCAAGGGTTAACATTATTTTGGTCCCCTTATTTTGCAGGCCAATGGCTTAACTTATATAATGCAGGTATATCTATTTCTTGGTGGAAGGTACTGATATAATTTGTAACACCTTAATTTAATTGTGGGTTGATTTAGGTTAGTTCTGTTTCGCCAATTATAATTTGACAAAATTTAACTTATTTTAACTATATTATTGTTATTATTATTATTTTCCCCCCACTATGTATCTACTTCAATTTAATTCCTTTTAAAACATATGATTAGAATCTTTCATTAATGGCTTAAATTTAAAATGATATGGGTACATATTCTGGAAAATTGTGTCTCAACAAAATGTCATATGATTCGATCTATACCGAGCTGAAATCAAGTTTGGAGAAAAATTGAAGTAGCATTAGTCCCAATCTTTTATATTTACTCCCTTCGTTCATCTATGTTTGACACTTCACTTTTGGACACAGGATTTTAGAAGATACCAATTGTGTGGTGTGAATTGAATTGAAAGTTGAAAAAGTAAAATGAATGGCTAAAACAACCTTAAAGTATACCATAATTGTAAAGTGACAATAAAGTGAAAATCCTAAAATGGTAAGTGTGCCAAATGAAAGATGAACAGAGGGAGTACTAGTATTAAAAAATAGTAAGCATTAGTCCAAATCTTGTATACTTACTAGTATTAATAAATAGTAAGCATTAGTCCCAATCTTGTATACTTACAAAAATAAATGAAAAGATTGAGACTAATGCTTACTATTTGTCTTCCACATCTAGGGTGAACGACTTGGGAGACTCTTGAACTTCCTCCATTTTCCCCTTTTAGTCCCTTGTCTTTTTTAAAAATACGTTTGGACCCCTCAATTAACAGAACTGCTAATTAGTGACCCTTCTATCCAGTCAAATGTTAGTCAAACCATCAATTTAAGGGTAAAACGACAATTTCTCATTTCCTTTTTCCTTTTCTCCCTTTCTTTCTTTTTTCCCATTCCCTTTCCTTTTCTTTCATCCCTTTTCTCCTTTTCTCCTCTTTGAGCAGCACCAACTGCTCCTTTTTTCTTCCGCCGATTCGAGCGTCGCCGGCCTGCTCTCATTTACTCCCGTCGATTTGAACAGTGGCGCCGGTCCAACTGAGCTCCACCGCTCCACCCATCCACCCAATTTCTGCTCTATTTGAGTTGTGATACCCAGATTCAGGAAGCGCCACCTAGGTTCAGGCGGCGCCACCGCAAGTCCCCTCCGTGGGATTCCGTTAGGCTTCTTCGAGGTGGTGGCAATTGGTCGAGCCACCAGTCAATCCAAGGAGTGATGGTAGATTTTGTTTCAGATGCTATCGATCCATTTCCATCCTGATTTAAAAGTCTCATTATACTCTTCATGTGTGAGAAGAAATAAAAAGATTAAATCTTCCTATACTGTCCAAATTATAAAATATAGTAACTCAGGCCTTTTAACACAATTGTGTGAATTGGTCTCTTGATTGGAATGTCGTGGATATACGGGGCATTTCGAGTCGGTCTCGTCGTATACCGATGGTAGTTGGTCGAGGAGCCGCCTGTCGAAAACATCGGTGATGATGGCCAGAATCAGCGATATTTTGGTGGCAGATTGGGATGGATGGTGGCGGGCTGGGATGGTGGTGGCGAGGGTTGGGGCGGTGGTGGCGAGTAGGGACGGTGGTGGCGGGCGGTGTTGCTTTAGGACAGAGGGTTGCATTGCAATTTTTAGAAAATGTAGGGGGGTTGGGTTTGTAATTAAAATATACAAGGACTATATGCAAATAAAGAAAATACAAGGGATTGACTTCATAAATAATAAAGAGTGAAGAGTCATTTTTACCCTAAACTAGCGGAGAAAACCTTAAGATAAACTATTTGACTGGACAGAATGATCACGAATTAGCAGTTCTGTCAGTTAATGGGCCAAAAGTATTCAAAAAAAGACAAGAGACTAAAAGGGGAAGATGGAGGGAGTGCGGGAACCTCCCAAGTCGTTCGCCATTGTATCTATATAGATCATGCTTGTTGAATATCATTTTATCTTTGTTTGTAATTTTACCTTCTATATCTCCTACCTATATGAATCATGTCAGGTAGGTAGTTGTCATTTTATTTGCCACAATTGTCGAGATTTGAAATGTGCCTAAAGTAATACTAGATCGATATTGCATAAACAAAATGCAGTAGAATTATACATGTATAAGAAATTATTTTGAAGAGGGAAAGATTATTTCATAAATGATAAGTTGTATTGAATACGCAATGAGCAAAAAATTGTTATATTCCAAGTTTAATCAACATAAACTGAGTAAAACATTTATAAACTAACAAACTCAAAATTGATATTATGAAACTACCAAAACGGCACCGTAACACTCTCCCTTTTGAAATGATTTGAAAAACCAACAATTCGTTTTGATATCCCGCCAAAACTACTTCCACTCTACTTTTGTTGCTTCTTATCGCGTGACCATTAAAATATAATTCTTCAAAACCGTACATGTTAACTTAGCGTATATGCTCTTTAACAGATAGGTCACTATATTCTTATATTGTCGTTCTCACTTAATTTGTTTATTTTAGCGTGCTGAACAACACTCTTAAAACTGTAGAGTTCATGTTACGTTCCATATACTTATCATCGAGTAGATTCACAATTACATTAAAGGTGAGATTGAGTGTCTGGATATGTGACAGACTACAACCCTCGACTTCCAAAAATCTATTCATTGGGTAAGACTATACACAACAAAAAATCAAGATTTCTTTCAAGTTCTTACAAACAAGAGTAAAGTTGCCATTCAAAAATGTCACGTCCTCAAAGTTTAAACTCCTCATCAGGAATTTATCAAAAAATATATTGCCTCCAGTGGAATTTTCTGCTTGCCAAAACATAATTAGAGTCAAGTAAAGTTTCATAAATCGCGTGACTCGCGTCCTTGGGAAGTCTTAACAAAATTCCAAGTAGTCAAAAACCCGGAAAATGAACTAGAAACGTCAGGGCGGGAGGAAGTACAGCTACAGCCTACAGCGGTACACTCTCTACAATTAAGCACCGCTCCAGTTTTTCAAATTCCAATCTCAGATCGAGGGTTTGGAAATTCACAACACGCAACAGAAAAGCGAGAGAGGAAATTCAGGAGAAGAAGAAACATGACGTCACCGGCGACGGCTTCCTCGTCATCGTCGTCGCCGCCGCTAGATTTTGCTGCCCTTCCGGTTCACGCAATGAGAGAGAAGATCATCGAGAAAATACAGCAGAATCGCGTCACTCTCATCGTCGGGGAGCCTGGCTGCGGTAACGCCTCCGTTTGCTTTTGTCTCTCTCGAATTTTCCTTTCAGCGGTGATATGAACGTGTTTATTATGCGATTGTGGAGTTGCTCTGGCTTGAATGACCGCATGTTTTGCATATAAGTGGCGATATGAACGTGATTTAAAAAATTATGGAGTTTCTCTAGTTTGAATGGCGGTTAATTATGTATTTTACGGAAGTTAGTGGTCTGGTGCTCCGTTTTCACAGCGTCCAGGCCTCGTAGTAATGCCGTGTGTGTTCATATTTGTTTATTAGGTGATACTTGCATGTTGTTTGATTCCTCTTGTATGGAAATGAAACTTGTGTTGTAGTTTTAATGCATGGAGAGATGTTTGTGATGATACATGAGGTTTTCTGTTTGGATAGGTGAAGTTAGATTGTGCTGTTACCTCAGTAGTTCTGTTACTCCCTTTTTGTGTAAGTTTTTTGGAAATAGAAGCATGAAATGACAGGATGTGAAACAAATCTTGAGTTGGTGTTCGCATGGGTCTCTCTTAGAACGATTAGGTCACCTACACTGGTTGTTATCCTTAATTGTTGTGGCTTCCCTTTTCCTAAATGAGTTTAGCTTGTGTTGTGTGTGAATGGTGCTGCTGGTGAATTTACTGTTAGAACTCTACTTAATGGGACTTTTGAAATAAAGTTCATACATATCTATGATGCACTGATATATTTTTCTTGTGTACATAAGGGAAAAGCTCACAAGTTCCTCAGTTCTTACTAGAAGAAAACATGGAGCCCATACTATGTACACAACCAAGGAGATTTGCGGTTGTTGCAGTTGCTTCCATGGTTGCAGAGGCTCGAAAATGCGCAGTTGGAGAAGAGATCGGATACCATATTGGCCACTCTCGGGTTTTCTCACCAAGGTAGCTTTAAACAGTACCACCCACTCCAGTTTTAATTTAAAATTGCAGGGTTGCTGATTTTTTGCTAAGGTTTCCTGGGTCAACATTAGGTATATCTTCTGGTGTTGGTATTTGAGATTGTTGTGTTTTTGTCACTTTTTGCCTTGAGATTGGATTTAGTCAACCATTGTCTTAACCGTTCAACTAGCATTCAATGTTTCTTTTGTGATCACCAAACTCTGTGCACGGATGCACTCATGCTTAAGTCATTAGTCTGTTAAATTGAGTACAATGTAGAAACTTTTTAAGGACAACAGGATTAGTATTCTCTGGTCCTATTCAAGATTTAAGTGTTTGACTTTTAGCAGTTTGGATGAATGGAATTCATGGCTCTCTCTCTCTCTCTCCACACGCACACGCACACGCACAAAAACATGACACACATACATACACACTTCCATGAGATGGCTGATCCATGCATACGCATTTACCCCAACTTTATTCAGCCAGGGCCAATTCAGAGTTCCTAGATGTGTACAAAGAGTTACCTACCCACATTGTCATCCCTTAAGTGTCTAGGTTTTGACAATTTATTGGTAATCTTGCATTCTGTGACTGGTGATAGGTATCGTGGTTTCCATTTGTATAATCAGTGAGTAATCACATCCAAATCTGTGACAGGACAAAGATTCACTTCAAAACTGCGGGAGTTTTGTTGGACGAAATGCGAGAGAAGGGACCGAAAGCTCTGAAGTACAAAGTTATCATATTGGATGAAGTGCACGAAAGATCAGTGGAATCCGATCTCGTTCTCCTTTGTGTCAAGCAATTTATGCTAAAAAGTTCTAGCTTAAGGCAAATATTCAATTCATAAGTGATTCCATTGTTCAATATTATGTCACGTGCACGGCTGCACGCGCACACATGAACTTAAGATGTGACTACACTAAATGCATTCCTGTTAATGGCTTAATTTAATTCTTCGTCTTCTTAGGCTTGTATTAATGTCTGCGACTGCTGATATAAACAAATACCGTGACTACTTTCGAGATCTTGGAAGGGATGAAAGAGTAGAAGTGTTGGCAATTCCCACTAGTATTAGCCAGCAGAACATATTTCAGCGGAAAGTTCTGTATCTTGAACAGGTGCCTTACAACATCTCCTGGTGTATACCATTTTTTGAATTCTGAAAATATTTTGTTCTTCGTTAGGTTTTTCCTAATAAATTATGATTCTCTGTTTTTTGTTATTCTGCTTCACATAAGTGCTGCTTCAGAAGATGAGTTATCTTTACACATTGTTGGTTGTTAAATTTTTGTCCACATTATGCTCCTTATACATTCAAGGTGTTATTTTCAAAAAATAATTTAAAAAATACAATCAAGGTGTTTGCCAAATGTATCAAAATCAGGTCTATCAATCTTATTTCTAGTTCCATGTCGCTAACATTTATTGTTCTTTTCCATAGGTGACTGAACTTCTTCACAAAGAAGAGAACTTATCCTCGACACATTATTCTGGCCCAACACAATCAATGTCCAATGTTCTTCACATGGCACCAGAGAACTTATCCATTAAATATTGTTCTGGCCCAACCCCTGTCATGGCCGATGCTGTTCTTAAAGCTGAAGTGCACAAGCTTATACATGATTTGGTCTTGTATATTCATAAGAATGAAGCAGATATTGAAAAGAGCATTCTAGTTTTCCTTCCAACCTATTATTCTCTGGAACAGCAGTGGTCTCTTTTGAAGCAATTCAGTAAAACATTCGAGGTTCACATTCTGCATCGCAGTGTTGAAACTGCACAAGCTTTAAAAGCCATGAGAATATGCAAGTCCCACAGAAAGGTATCTGTCTCCATTCCCTTGATTCTGGTCTTTCTTTACATTAATCTACTGTCTTTGGATTAATGACTGCGGAGAAACATTTAACTTATAATATGCATTCTTTAACTATCACCTATGTAGTTATGAGTCTGTGCTCACGCATTGAGGCTATCTTATAAAATGACCTGTTCTCCACGTGACTATTCAGGTAATATTGGCCACAAATATCGCTGAATCATCAGTGACAATTCCTCAAGTAGGCTATGTCATTGATTCATGCCGTTCATTACAAGTTTTTTGGGATAGTAGTCGTAGAGTAGAAAGTGCAGAACTTGTTTGGGTCTCTAAGTCTCAGGTATTGCACGAATTTCAAAATCATATAGTTTTTTTAATAAAAAAATAAAGCTCTTGTATGTTTCATTGATAATTTTTTTATCCTGAAATGTTAGGCGGACCAGCGAAAAGGGCGAACAGGTCGGACTTGTGATGGTCATGTGTATCGATTGGTTACCGGATCCTTCTTCAGTCAACTGGAAGATTATGATCCTCCAGCAATACTAAGGTTGTCATTGAGACAGCAAATACTTCTCCTCTGCTGCTCAGAATCAAAAGCCATTAATGACCCAAGAGGTAGTCTTGTACTGCATGCTTAGTTTTGTTCTGTATTAGCAACAAAAAAGATTAATACAGGGATCAAAATTGAAAATGGGCGCTCTATTTGACACTCTATGAATTAGTGCATTTAAGCTGACTGACAGTAAGTAGTATGATAGCCAGTGTCTGCAACTGTGTGTCTTACCTGCTATGAGCTAAGCAATCTACTTTGCAAAAATGATGTAACAGATTTTTTGAGCTCCACTTAGATTCAGTATTCTCTGTGTTTTAGTAAAACTGATTTGCCCTTATGTTGCACACTATAGTTTTTAACTATTCAATCCATTAATTTT
>JAULKK010000007.1:2179364-2190806 GCA_032355705.1 Rubia peregrina
GGGTCGAACCCTATCTTTTCCGAAACTCGCCGAGCATTCTTGTCGGTGGTCTTCTCCGGTCCGATCGGTGCTTCCGCCATAGCAGCCGCGGCAGAGCTACCGCGGACAAAAAACGCCGAGCAAATGTCAGACATATCAGCCACATCACAACAACCACGACGAGTGAGAGCCAGGAATCGGAGAAAATGAGAACCGTATCTTGTCGGGACGAGTTTTGGATTCAGGCTTGGGGAAGAGAGAAAGGGGTGGCTGTTTACTAAATAAAGGTCAGGGTGGAAGGGGTGGCCGACCGGCGAGGAGCGCCAGCGAGCTGGCCACCCCTCTAAAAATCGTGGATCTTGGTCTGTGTTGTAGAGAGAAGGCGGAGAAGATGAAGTTTCAGTTGTGGGAAAGAGTGTCACACAGCAACACATGTGGTGCCTTGGAAGAAACACGCAAGTCCCATGTGTCAAATTGATCTACAATTCTATTAAAATTAATATTATATTTAGACAATTAACTAGTTTGTAATTTTTAAAAAGGCAAGCCAAATTTTAAATTTTAAGAATGTTTTTTTAAAAATATCCAGTGTGTCAAAAACTGCTCGAATAATGTTCAGTGTGATGGTTAAATAATGAAATATTCCCTCGTTATAAATCAACCTGACATTTCGATTATGATCTGATCGGGTTTTGATTTAAACTAACCCAATTATTATTTTTATCATAATCATCTGATCGTTTGAATTTGGACCGTCTACAAAAAAATCATGGTTTAAAATTTATGAATATTTAAAATATGTATGAACAATTTTTTAAAAATTCAAAAAATATATATTAAAATTAAAATTTTGGTTTGCTTTTTTTAAAAAACAACTAACCATAAATTTTTAAATAAAAAAACATAGTTTATTTTCGATACTTGTTTAAGAAATTAGGGTTATGGTCATGTGATTAATAATGCGTAATTATATATGAAGTTTATGGCAAGATTAAAAAATAATAATTAGGTGCCACAGATTATTTAAGAAATAATTTGATTAGTTTTGGTCACTTTCTAGTTAATGCTTCAATCGTTTTCTTTTACCAAATTGACATGGCACGTTTATTTTCATACATCTTTCCAAACAACGTGCCATAATTATCATGGCTATAGCGTGCATTGAATACACATCTATAAATTTTAGTTGTGACATTTCACCCTCCAATAAAACTTAATTTCAGCCTATTTTTCCCCCAATTCGACCAAGATTAATAATATTCAATTTAGCCTATTAGAAAATAGGCAAAGTCTTGGGAAAAACCGTCTTTCCATAAGCTTATGGAAAGATGAGTTTAATTAGAATAATAAAAGGTAAAAGATCTTAATTGCAATATTAAAATTTTATTATGCAACATGTAGTAGTTATTAAATTTATAACCCGATTCATGCAACTCGAAAATTTTATTTTGATTTCTTCTAATTTATACTTTAAACCTTGGTCTTTCCATGATTTATGAAAAAATCGTATTTCAAGAGACGGACTCTTAAAATTAATTTGTATTCCAAATCAGAATGTTGTAAACTCAAAATTCTGCAAATCCTATCTCGAAAAATACAAGATTTGAAAACAAAAAGAAAAGATTATAACATGATACTACCTTAAACCACAGTTTCATTTTAGGGTAAGAATCTAAACGCTGGATTTCCCTCTTATCACGACATTCTCACTTTGTTAAAACGCGACACAATTAACAAGAATTTTACATGTGCGAATTCACGTTAGTTAGAAACTTAGAAATATTAATCACGTTTATTACGTAATACTAATCCTCTCATTATCTTAATATCAACACACTCTCTATTTTAATAATGTCATTTCTAGTTTTTCAGGTAAGTTAAAATGTGTGAAAAAATCGAGTGAACGTCACCGATTCACTTTTGGCCATAACAAGATGTCTTACTATCTTAAGAAAATTATGTCAAACTTAATGTACCTTTTTTTTAATACAGCAGTAAAAAAAAAGAATATTATCAACCGCTCATAAATTATATTATTCTCTCCACTATATAAAATTTCAAACATTTTAACTTGGGAAAGTTTCATGTTCGACTTACTAACAGTTAGACCAATTATGAAAAATATCATATCAATAACTTTTGGGGTCAAATTATAATTAATTGTGCACATCGATACATTTTAAAAGTTATAGAAACTCGTTGCAATAAATAAAAATAAACACTAAATCACCATATTAGTTCCATTAAGGCAAAGTCTTAGGAAAGACCGTCTTTCCATATGTTTATGGAAAGACGAGGTTTAATAAGAATAATAAAAGGTGAAAGGTCTTAGTTGTAATATTAAAAATTTATTATGTAACATGTAGTAGTTATAAAGTTTCTAACCCGATTCATGCAACCCAGAAATTTTATCTTCATTTGTTAAAATTTACACTTTAAACCTTGATTTCCCATGACTTATGGACAAACCGTCTTTCAAGAGACGGACTCTTACATTAATTGTAAAATAACTCCACATAATGTTTAATCGGTTTAAAACAATACTCTGTGTTTACTTATACAAAATAACTAAATTTAAATAACTATGTACTAGTATTAAGGGAATGAAGAGAGTAAAATTAAATGTTAAAAATATAAAAATAAAGTTAGGATCCACGATATTTGTCCTTCACCATAGCCCCACCCACAAATCTTTAACCCCCTATTATTTATTTCCAAAAAATAAAAATACGAAATATCATATTACCATAACTTGAATTAGCACACATAAACACGAGGACAATTATGTCAAAGCCTTCCAAAAATATCCCCCCTATATAATAAACTCACTTGTCCGAGAAAACTCCTCAACTCTGAATCGTGCCACACGGAAACGCCACTCGCCGGAGCTCCATCATTTCCGGCGATAATCCCGACCTCTCCGGCGACTCCCTTCGCCCACAAACACCCAGTTTTCACATTTGATTCCCCTCCACCCAGTTTCACAATCGAAAACCCAGTTGTTTTCAACCTTCTTTTTTGAAAAATTCTGGCGGGATCTCGCCTGATTTGATTATGGCTTCGGAGCTGATCTTCAGAGGCCATGAATCGCAACCCACCACGGAGGAGTACTCCCCGAAGCCGCCGAAGCCATGGCTGAGCGTGGTTCGCCCCTTACGGTACGTTCTCCGGGAGCAGCGCCTGATCTTCGTCTTCGTCGGCATTGCAATCGCGACCGTTTTTTTCGCCATCCTCCCGTCCTCCACCACCACCGTCGCCAAATACGGCCGCGTCAACACCGACGAGCTGATCTCCGGCTCCGCTTTTCCTGCGGAGCCCAACCACCGGATGATGATCTACGGCAACCGCGTCGGATTCGGGACCGGGAAAATCCCGCTGGGGCTTAAGAGCAAGGGGCTCCGGATCGTCGTCACCGGCGGCGCGGGGTTCGTCGGGAGCCATCTCGTCGATCGGCTTCTGGCGAGAGGTGATAACGTGATCGTGGTTGACAATTACTTCACCGGAAGGAAAGAAAACGTGATTCATCACCTCGGAAATCCCAGATTCGAGCTCATTCGACACGACGTCGTTGAGCCCCTCCTCCTCGAAGTCGACCAGATCTACCATCTGGCCTGCCCCGCGTCTCCGGTTCATTATAAACACAATCCCGTCAAAACCATCATATCCTTTCGAATTTTCCCCATGCTTTATTATTTGATATTTTGGTTAAAGACAGACATAGAGATAGTTTTCGTGAATTTTCATTGTTGTTTGCTATGATGTATATTTTCCTTAATTTTGATTTACAAGACTAATGTGGTCGGGACTCTGAACATGCTCGGATTGGCGAAGCGAGTGGGAGCAAGGTTCTTGCTGACCAGTACTAGTGAAGTTTATGGTGATCCTTTACAGCATCCCCAGGTGGAGACTTACTGGGGAAATGTTAACCCCATTGGTAAAAATTCTCAACTTTTTGCTTCATATTGGTGCAGTAATTTTTGGCATTTACTGTTGTTTTTTTATTTATAATTTTTTTGGCGAAATTGTTTAGCCGTCTAAGAAAAAAAAAGCATGTTAGGTAGAACTGGGTGGTTGTGTTTGGTCAAGAAAATGTGGCTGACTTTTTGGGTTTGTTTTGTTGTTTCTTGTCTAATTTCGAACACGATAATAAATGGTTTGGCCATGTAACTAGGATCTTCATATGACCCAATTTGTGGACAGAGAACCAGTATAACAAACTATACGGGTTTAGAAGATAGAGAATCATTAAAAAGAGTTAAATCTGTCGTACTTCTGAATAGTGGTAAAAAAGGCTTGATGGTTTGAAAAGTACTTCTGAATTACTTTGGTAGCCATAACATGGACATGGCGAGGAAAAAAGAATAACATTGTAGCAGAAGATTTAAGCCTTTGACTACGAGGAAGATCATTAGTTATGGTTGGAATTATTATTTGGAGACACAGCTGAACCTATGCTTGCATTTTTGATGATTAGAGAGATCACGTTCCTTTCAGTCTCTAAACATGATTAAAAGTTGGTAGATATTTTGTAAGTCGGTGACTTAATTGACAGGGGTTCGAAGCTGTTACGATGAGGGCAAGAGAACTGCTGAAACCCTTACAATGGACTACCACAGAGGCGCTGGTGTTGAGGTCTGTTCAATTTTTTTTTTGTTACATCTTATATGGTATATGCTATGTATGACTGGGAGCACTTGTTATGCGTCAATGAGGGGGGCTCGAAGTAGTTCTGGACTGACAATGCACTGTTAATATGGAACAGGTAAGAATTGCTAGGATCTTCAACACCTACGGACCAAGGATGTTTATTGATGATGGTCGTGTTGTCAGCAATTTTGTTGCTCAGGTAAACATCTTTTTGGTTTATCTTTTTGCATAGCTTTGGGATTTTGATGACCGTGGAATGACCTAAAATTCTCTCGCAGGCTCTGAGGAAGGAACCAATGACAGTTTATGGGGATGGAAAACAAACAAGAAGTTTCCAATACGTTTCAGATTTGGTAGGAATTTTTCGGAATTTAACTCTACTTATCCTTTCTGCTACATTTCATGCGCTGAGTCTGATACTACTTATGAAATCACGATTTTCCTCTGTTTAGTTTGGACTTGAGCTTAATTATTTCTGCTTAGAGTTTTACCTTGTCATTCTTGACATTTTCTTGAACTGATGTAGTCTTCTGTTTTATTCGGATCTTTAGTAATATGGCTCTGAGCTAAATCCTAGAAAGATGTATTATGGATTACTTGACCTGTGCTTCTCATAACTTCCACACATCGTTCAAAGTCATATGAGATAATGTTTGATATCCTAGCTAGACTCAAGTTTCATGTACATATCGTCCTTGAACTCCTCGTGTAGTTCTGTTAATAGTAATTATAGAATTTAATCCATCTAGTAATATTTACTGCATGTAATTACTTATAGCTCATGATTGGACAAGAATAGCACTAGCACGGTTTACTTATGTTTTTAAGAGCTTGTTCACATCCATAACGATTGAATCCGTTAAAACCTAGAAATTGTAAGATTCAGTTATGACTTTGGATGAATTATTGGTGACACGCTGAACCAGTCGAGTACTTGAAAGTGTGGCTATACCTTTATTTTGCATTTCTTCTTGTCGAATGCCTTGCTGATTTGCCCGTCCTCTTTTATAAAAAAAGGTTGAAGGTCTTATCCGCCTGATGGAAGGAGAACACGTGGGGCCTTTCAATCTTGGAAACCCTGGAGAATTCACTATGCTTGAACTTGCTGAGGTATTACATTACGCAGTTTAAACTCTCTTGAAGTGCTATTCTCCATATGAATCGAGTTTCTCTTTCCTTCTTTCTTCCTTTATGAGGTGCGATATCAGTATCCATTCACACGTCTCAATGAGTTCAATGAGGTCTGAGCTATATGTCATTTGTGCAGGTTGTCCGAGAAACTATAGATCCAAATGCCAAGATCGATTTCAGGCCCAACACCGAGGATGATCCGCACAAGAGGAAACCCGACATCACAAAGGCCAAGGATCTCCTCGGGTGGGAACCAAAAGTCCCCCTTCGCAAGGGTCTCCCCATGATGGTTTCTGATTTCAGAGAACGCATCTTTGGCGATCACAAGCAAGATAGCAACACCGCCTCTTAAGCGAACGTGTAATCTAGCCTCCCCAGCCCGATAGAGTGGGAAGTCAGCTGTCGTCGATGGAAGAGTCTTCTCCATTTCCTCAGCCCGGACCATACCCGACTAGTAAGTAGTGTAGTGGTGGTGGTGGTTATCAATGGTGGAAGGAGATACAGTACCTTTGTTTCCCCTCAGTATAGCATTTGAATATTTCTACATTTTTTGTTCTGTAATTTTTGAGTTTTTTTATCCTTAGTATGGCTAAAACTCCATGAATAATCCTCCCATGCATGATTATCAACAGAAGTTATTAGATGAAAATTTTACTCCAGTTTACTTTCTTAACTTCTTGATGAATCATTCGGAACAATGTCCGAGTTCCACTTCCGAATGAACAGTACAGTTTGATCTGGGACAGGAAGTATCATAGTACGGTTAAACTACATGGATGAGTGATGGAGCATATGGCGTCCATTACATCCACTACATTTGAGTTCTGATTCCGAATGAAAAGCGACTGTGCAGTTTGATCTGGGACTCGGACCAAGTATTATATTTAGGTTAACCTACATGGATGAGTGATGTAGCATGCGATGCCCCTTCCATCCACACAAGTAACTCCCAGGTCCATTTTTCCTTTTGCCAACCTTGTCCTTTCCCACTACTTCCACTTCGATCACCTGAGCCGCCTCAATGGTATTCAACGCACCACCGTGCGTGGTGGTGGAGTAGTCGGGATCTGCCGCCACCTCCTCCTCGGCCACAGACCCTAAGGATCGTTTATCGAGCCATGAAATGATGTTGGAAAACACGATCTCGATGTTGGAATCCGGCTCTCCATACGTTAACGCGTGCCACATCC
The DNA here is from genome assembly GCA_032355705.1 of Rubia peregrina. Taxonomy (NCBI): domain Eukaryota; kingdom Viridiplantae; phylum Streptophyta; class Magnoliopsida; order Gentianales; family Rubiaceae; genus Rubia; species Rubia peregrina. The sequence goes on from JAULKK010000007.1 coordinate 2,186,312, forward strand.
CCGGGTACAGCTTGATCGTCTTGTCTTTGCTTCCGGCTTGTTTGTACAACGCCTTGCTCACTTCTGGATCCGTCACTATATCCGCTTCACCATGCAACACAAAGAATGGCACCGTCACCTAATAGAAAAGGTGTTGGTTTTTATTAGAGTCCGTCTCCTGAAAGACAGATGCGTGAAATTATCGAGAAGTACCTCGTTCAAAGTGTCCTCGAGGAACATGCTAGTTCTGAGCATTTCTAGGGCGGTTTTGAGCCTGGGTTTTTCTTGGTATATCAATCTGTTCCCACGAATCTGGAAGACAAGAAAGTAAAAAAGAAGACATTATCCTAACGTTAAATTAGATCGGAAGAATTTAATGATTTTTGTGCATTACTATTTACTAACCTCTTCTCGTTTAAGAGGGTCTTTAAAAGCAGCATCAATAACGTCTTTGGTTGGGACAATCTTCCACCTAGGAATTATGTCTTCCACTTTGGTCAGCATTGTTATGACAAGTGGATGAGGCTTCACCTTCTCAGAAATCTGTCTACGCCAAATACAACGTTAACCCCTTCGAACAAGTGTTTTATTTTGAATGGTACGATAATCGTGTTTTTGTAGAACTGTGCTTATAAGTTGAACTGGTTTAGTTTGAAAGTATGCGAGATCAATTTCTGCTATTTTCTCCATAAAAATATCGCCTTTGAAAATAAGGGCTCTTTTAGCAATTTACCGAACACCTATAACTTCCGTCGCTAACACATTTCTTAATACTCCTGTTTTGACGACAAATATTACTTAAGTCGTGTTCCCCGAAGTTATTTTTGGTGTTTTGAACTCAAGTGCCGAAATTAAATTAAATTTTATCATATTAACTTTCTGTTGAACTGCTGAATTGAAGTGCAGATGGACTCGAAACTTCAATGTTTGCAATTACCTTACACATGGGGGCAACGAGAACAGCACCATGCCAAAAAGAGGGGTCTTTCTTGTGTGTTAGAAGGGCAACTGCCCCTCCCATGGACTCACCATACAAGAACCTTTTCTTCCCCTTGTATTGTTCACTACCTTAAATGGCACAAATGTTTGTTTTAACAAAAGAGTTATGGTATAAAATGAACAAGATTAGTACTACTCTCTCTGTCCCATTTTAAACTGCAAACTTTAACTTTCAGCAGTGAAAATGTTTGGTTCTTAATATCTTTTATGGAGAATGACTAAAACCTTTGAAAATGTGAGATTTTGAAAATGTATATCATAACGAATCTAACAACGTATCACACAATAGTATTTATACTTGTATACCAATTCAGTTTCAGGGTCAAAGTTAATAAGTTTTGACTAAATGAATAGTTAAATTGCAGTTTGAAATGAGACGGAGGGAGTAGTAATTCAGTTGCTTAGTTGAAAAACTTACTACAAATGGATTTGTAGAAGTTACTACAATCATTGACAATATTGTCAAACTTCCTAATGTAGCACCTTGCTCCCATTGATTTTCCATGCCCTTCATAATCCATTCCAAAAACTGCATATCCTGAAGCTGCTAACCTTCTCCCAACTCCTGAAAAATCGATAATTCTATCATATTCAACATAAATATTACGTATGTTCATTTTAAAATAAATTCATTAAATTATGGAAAATGTTACATCAAAAGTGATACACAAAGTTTATTAGCCTGTAATAAAAGGACACAATGCAATTAGGTGTTTCTTGGTCATTAAAAGAGATTGTTGACCTAATTAATGGTCTCTTCTTGAATCAATTACAACCATAAGGATGTCAACAGCAAGATTCTATAAAACTGCCATCATCTACATAAAAGTGAACTCATGTAGAATCCTTCATGTGATCCCTTATTTATGATCTCCTTTGACCGTAATTTTTTATGACATGTTTGACCATTGATAACTTTTTTTATAAACAATAACGGACATCATGTGAGATGTCTTTGGGTTCTCCGTAACATGCAGTTTCTAAAAAGTAAAATTTTATAGTTTGTTATCGAACACAACTAAAGTTATCGGAAGTCAAATATATCTTGAGAGAATGTCAGAAAAAAAGGACATAAATAGAGGACAAAGGGAGTATGCAGTATAGTATGTTTGGTATTTCTTTCGTTCTTTTAATAGTGATAAGCTTTTATTTTAATTTCTAAATTATCACACTTTCATTTATTTTGAAAAGTGAATTTGTCTCACCCACTTGTTATTTTTTAAAAGTATTTTACTCAATTCTTTTCACACATTCTAATTTGAGTTCGTCTCTTGAAAGACGATATTTAGGTTTAAAGTGTAAATTAGAAGAAATGAAGATAAAAATTTTGGGTTACATGAATCGGGTTATAATTTTATAATTACTACACGTTGCATAATAAATTCTTAATATTGCAACTAAGACCTTTTACTATTTTAATTAAATTTCATCTTTTCCAAGACTTTGCCTTCTAATTTACATAAAAATTATCAATAAAAATGATAATACAAGTATATTTCCAGTCAGAAACACGTCAAGAATTGACTCTACATCCATCCATGAGATTGAGATTCCAAACGGTCTTGAATAAGTGGCACACGGATGAACAGCTAGCACTTGGTATTGGTAGTCGTTCAACTAACAATAATCAATTTGTTTGTGTATTTTAGAGTTGATACTTACCCCCTTTATATACTATAGAGGTAAAATCTTGGGAAAGATCATATTTCCATAGGCACATAGATAGACTGGTTGAATTAAAATTTTAGAAAAGTAAAAAAGTTTTAGTTGCAATATTAAAGTTTCATTATGCAATATGTAGTAGTTATAAATTTATGACCCGAATAATACAATCCAAAATTTTTATCTTAATTTCTTATAATTTACAATTTAAACCTTGGTTTTTTTTTATAACTTATGGAAATACGGTCTTTCAAGAGACGGACTCATATATATATATATATAAGGGGTAAGTATCTATTGAATATCTAGGTACCCTCAAATTAGATTTTGTATGCATCTTATTGGATTCTTTATATAAGTATATAAATTTGAAAGAATTTTACGAAAGTGAAAATATATCATTCTTAAAAATCGTCCAAACTAAAAATAGCGGGCTCTTAGAAAAATGAAGGGAGTATGGGTGTGCCTGGTCGGGTTTACAAGTGCTTCGCTTATAAGCAAAATACCGTTTTGGTGTTTGGTAAACTCATAAAAAATTACTTGTTTTAGAAGCGAAAACTATTTCTAAGGGAAAAAACAGAAGTTGGTCTCCATTTACTTTTAAAATAAGTCAAATAAAGTCGTTTTGCTTATAAGCACAGTTCTATCAAATACATCGTATAAAATGAGATTATATTTAATTATTTTGACCGATCAAAATCTAGCCAAACCCATTCATCTTTAAAACTCAAACTGGATTTTCTCGTCTCCTCTTTTTAAAATAATAATAATTATAAACTTAGTATAAATTTCCTTAGCAGTTTTTAAAAAAAAACATGTAGTAAAAACACAAGAACAAAGAGATGAGATATTGATGGTCCGTAGTATGGGTAGATGATGCACTTTAGTGAGACTGGTAAGAAGTCACGTGCATTGTAGAACAGAGCATGGTCACACACTCCCTAAAAAGGCGATCGCTGCTCGCCCTCAGCAGCTCATACCAACCGACACCACAGTCATCATATGGGAGGTAAGTTACGGTAGCCCAGCTTCAGGACCCATTGTCTAGTTCATACTCGGTACTCACCAGCGACCCCGAAGCACCCTTTAGCTCAGGCATTCCCCACACGGTAGCTGCCGAGTTTCAAACTCGGGATATTTCAAATCTCATCTTTATCCCAACTGCTGGGATACACCCGTGAGTGTAAGTATGCTAGTACTCCCGTGTGTAGAAAGAAAGTCTCTTAAATTTCTTAGCACACCAAATAATACATGGCATTTTAGTGGTCAACCTGTTGGTGTCATTATAAAAAAGAAGGAAAACATCTTTTAAATTAAAACAGACTCCATTCATCACACTCTAAATTGTTTATTTACTTTTTGAGAATCAAGTTTTATAAACTTTAATTTAAATTATGAATTAATATAAAACTAATAAATATATCATTTGAGATATTGCTAGATTTGTTTAATGTATATTTTCTAAATATCAATTTTTTATGCGGCATTATTATATGTAATTATAAATATTTACAGTCATGCATTCTCATTGAAAACCATTAAAAATTATTTAAAGTGGGACAGAGGAACAGTGTCGGCCCTAGAATTTTAGGGGTCTGATGCAAACTATCAAAAAAGGGCCTCATACAAAAAAAAATGGGCCACGTGATATTTGCAAGTAGGGCCTTGATATGAAGAGGAAAAGAAGATGATTGAGACAGTTAATTGAAAAAATAACATTTGATATTTTTTTCCTACATATATAAGAAACGAATTTTTAAAAATAAGGTCCCTTTACAGTGAAAAAATTGGGGGTCTGAGGCAAAGCCTTCACTTGCCTCATGGTGAGGCCGGGCCTGAGTATTGTTTTAGATGA
>JAULKK010000007.1:2249594-2262889 GCA_032355705.1 Rubia peregrina
CACTCCCAATACTGCCCTCATTCGTGCCTTAACATTTTTTTTGAAAATAATTTGTTTGGTCACCAGTCCGATTTTCAGACAATTTTTTTCGGTATTTCCAGAGGTAAAATTATGATTTTACCCCTAAAATTGTAGTTTTACCTCTTGAAATACTGGAAAAATTGTCTGAAAACTGGACTGGGGACCAAACAAATTATTTTCAAAATGTTAAGGCCTGAATGAGGACAGTATTGGGAGTGGGGACCAAACCAAGGTGTTCCAAAATATGCTGGGGCCCAAAAAAACAATTTAGTCTTGATTTTAACACTATCAGGGCACAACTTATCATAGCTAAATATGCATATTCATCTACCATATTTGAAATCATATTGCAAAAAGAAAATGTAACTAAAAGGATGCATATGGATGATATAACTAAGAGGATGCATATTGATGACACGAAGCACCAAAACTCGGTTATGTTGATACACGGATACCATCTCAGTCACTCCCTCCTCATTCCTCAGCCTGTTCATTTGCATGTTTGCCTCCACTGGTGGTTATCTCAGATCTAGATGGGTAGGTTTGAGTGGTTAAGTGCAGCAAGTGATTCTCAAATGGGTCAAGAATACAAACATTTCTTGTTTAAGATTAGAACTAAAAAAATAACATTAATAATAAACGAATTTGTAGGTAAATATCATTTGGGAATTGTAAGATGCAATTTGTTTATTTCTGTTATGAAATCTGTTGTATATGGTTATCACATGCTTGAAGATACTAATTTTGTGGAGTGGATTGTGATAGTTTGTGCTAGAAGTTTATTTCCTTTTATATTGTTTCAGAAATGATTTCTTTTATATGTGGAGTGGATTGTGATAGTTTGTGCTAGAAGATACTAACCCTATTACAACTTACTTTTGTAGATTCACATGCTTCGATAATTTTTTTAAATCTTCCCTAACATTTTGTGTATCTTCCATATGAGAATAACTTCTCGTCCAAATCTGAGACAACCACCAGTGGTAGCAAACATGAACATGCTAATGAATGAGGCGAAAGTGACTGAGATGGTATCCTTGTATCAATGTAACCAAGGAAATATTTGGTGCCTCCTGCCGTTATATCACCCACACTCATCATCCCAGATACTTAAATATGGTACATGAATATGTTTATTTAGTTATGATGAGTTGTGTCTAAGCGGTGTTGAAATCATGGGTCGAATTGAAGGGGTGGGGGATGGGGGAGGGTGGCTGCCTCAGCTCAATTCCGGAGGTGAGGGGAGAATTGAACTTATTAATTTTGTGAGGATTATTATGGTTGTTTTCATAATTATACAGGTCATGTGGAACAGTCTTAAGAGATTAAATTATGGTAAATGAATATGTTGATTTTTTATTTTAAAGATGTGGGGTTTGGGAGGGACACATGTCCAAATTAGCATGTGACATATGTCTGTGCTTGTGACATAAAAATTGGGCATGCCTGACAGGTGGGTCTCATGCGTGGTTGTTGGAGTGGTTTATTCATAGAGTAACCAACGACCAATTTCTCCATGTCCAAACCGATCAAAAACCCCCAGTGTGGGGATTGATGATTTTTGGAGTGTGCCCAAACCACCCAAAGACCGCCATTGCACTTGCCCTTAGTTCTCATTTGGAAATATGAGGATTTGACTCATGGTCAGACCTTGACGCTGCATCATTCTTCTTTGAAACTTTAGAAGCTTCCTCTTGGGTAGAGATACGGTTAACCATTTGCTAGATATGTGACACGTGTATCTTTCAGAATCTACAAGACATGTAATTAAACAAAAAGACAAGAAAATATACTTTGGATGGTAAGGTGCATATTTTGTAGTCTTTCATATAGGATATAGCCTTCAGGTTGGTATAAACACAATCCTTCCAAATCTGTCTAATAGTATTTTAATCTTGATTTAGCCTCATCATTTTTGTAGCATGAGGGATACCATCCCTTTCGTAGTACTCAAACATTCCAGATATCTTATGTACCTGATTTTGAAAGTGAAAATATTATTCCCCAACAAGTTGACTGTCTGGTTGAAGACATCCAAGTCTTGGGGGAATTGTTTTATGAAATAATAGCCAGCATACACCAGAATCATCTCATAAGTAAAATGGGTACATCTTCCCTTTTGGTTGCAGCATCGAAAGGTACCAAACAAACCAGTTCATTACACAACTAATCTACAAAGACTTGGAAATAATATAATCAGAGATATGTATAAACTTAACGACAAAGGTCACAATGCTATTTTGCAAAACATAATCAATAAAATGGCCAGTTATAAAATCAAACCAAAATAATTGTAGACATAATCCACACACATTAATTAAACGTATTTAACATGATCTCATATTTGTTCTACACATATTCATCTACCATAACTTAAGCTCGGAAGACTGTTATGCATGCTTGTATAATGATGAAAACGGGCATAAGAACCCGCAGTACATACAAAACTTGAATCACTTGATTTCCTCTCATCCTTGATTTCATTTTTTGTTTGGACTTAATTGGTCTTATTGAACCAAATAGAAAATCAAAGAAACACATCAAATGGGACTACTTAAAATTTATCCTAATCTTATCGTCTTCTTCCTCCCCTTTGGGCAGAGTTTTATATTTCCTTTACCAATTTTAATCAACCAGGGCGCACAAAAACAATAAGTTAATTTCTCCCTTAACCTCTGGAGTTGAGCCCAGGCAGACATCTCCCTGAATTCCACCATTGATTTTAATACTGTCAGGGCACAACTCATCATAGCTAAATACGCATATTCATCTACCATATTTGAAATCATATACCAAATCAAAGTAACTAAGAGGATGCATATGCATGATATAACTAAGATGATGCATATTGATGACACAAAGCACCAAAAATCGGTTATGTTAATACAAGGATACCATCTCAATCACTCCATCCTCATTCCTCAGCCTGTTCATGTGCATGTTTGCCGCCACTAGTGGTTGTCTCAGATTTGGATGGGTAGGTTTGAGTGGTTAAGTGCAGCAAGTGATTCTCAAATGGGTCAAGGATACAAAGATTTCATGTTTGAGATTAGAACTAAAAAAACTAACATTGATAATAAACAACTTTGTAGGTAAATATCATCTGAGAATTGTAAGATTTAGTTTGTTGATTTCTGTTGCGAATCTGTTGCATATGTTATCACACACTTAAAGATACTAATTTTGTGGATCAGATTGTTATAGTTCCTGCTAGAGGTTTATTTCCTTTTAGATTGTTTCAAGAATAATTTGTTTTATATTCCCTCTGTCTCACTAGTAATGGCAAATTACTATTTTCAAAGTCAAATTTGTTAAACTTTGACCATAAATATAAATTAATCTATATATAATAAATATATCATGTGAGATATTGTTGAATTCATCTTAATATATATTTTCTAAATATCAATTTTTAATGCAAAATCGGTATATGTAGTTAGAGATATTAACGGTCAAACATGATCGTTGAAGAACTTGGAAAAGCAAATAGGAAAGAACTGCGGGGACGGGGATAATATGTTCAAACATAGAAAGTAGGAGTTTAGAAACTTTGATAAGCTATCACTAACCCTGTTACAGCTTACTTTTGTAGATTCACATGCTTGGATGATATATTTTATCATTCATAACGGTTTGTGTATCTTCCATCTAAGAATAACTTCTCATCCAGATCTGAGACAACCACCAATAGAGGCAAACATGGACATGAACATGCTGATGAATGAGGCGAAAGTGACTGAGACAATATCCTTGCATCAATGTAACCAAGGTCGAGATTTGGTGTCTCGTGTCGTTACATCATCCACACTCATCATCCCATGTACTTAATTATGGTAGATGAAAATGTGTATATAGTTATGATGATTTGTGTCATAGCGCTGTTGAAATCAGGGGTTGAAATGAGGGGGGTGGCTGCCTCAGCTCAATTCTGGAGGTTTAGGGAGAATTAAACTTATTGATTTTGTGAGGATTCTTATGGTTGTTGTCATCATTATACAAGTAATGTGGAACAGTCTTCAGAGCTTAAATTATGGTAAATGAATATGTGGATTATTTTTAAAAAAACATGTGGGGTTCGGCAGGGACATGTGTACAAATTAGCAAGTGACACATGTCCAAATTTGCAGGTGACACATGTATGTGCTTGAGAAAATGGGCATGCATGACAGGTGGGCCTCACACGTGGTTGTTAGAGTTATTTATCTATTGAGAAACCAACAGCCAATTTCTCCGTGTCCAAACAGGTAAAAAAATCATTGTGGGGATTTGTGGTTTTTTGAGTGTGCACAAACCAACCAGAAACCACCATTGCCCTTGCCCTTAGTTCTCATTTGGAAAGATGGGGATTTGACTCATGGTTAGACTTTGACGCTGAATCATTTTTCTTTGAGACTTTAAATGCTTCATCTTGGGTAGAGATACAGTTAACCATTTACTCGGTATGTGACACGTGTTTCTTTTAGAATCTACAAGACATGTAACTAAATAAAAAGATAGCAAAAGATACTTTGGATGGTAAGGTGCATTTTTTGTAGTCTTTCATAAAGAATATAGCCTTCAAGTTGGTATAAACACAATCCTTCCAAATCTGTCTAATAATATTTTTTATCTTGATTTAGCCTCGTCATGAGGGATATCATCCCTCTCGTAGTACTCAAACACTCCAGATATCTTATGTACCTAATTTTGAAAGTGAAAATATTATTCTCCAACAGTAACTTGGCCGCCTGGCTGAAGACATCCAAGTCTTGGGGGAAGTTGTTTTATGAAATAATAGCCGACATACACGAGATCCATCTCATATGTAAAATGGGTAAATCTGCCATTTTGGCGGCAGCATCCAAAGGTACCAAAGAAACCAATTCATTACACAACTAATCTACAGAGACTTGGAAACAATACAATCAGAGATATGTATAAACTTAACGACAAAGGCCACAGTGCTATTTTGCAAAACACAATCAATAAAATGACCAGTTGCAGGAATAAAATCAAACTAATTATAGGCATAATCCACACATATTTATTAATCATATTTAACATGATCTCCTATTTGATCTACACATATTCATCTACCATAACTTAAGCTCAGAAGACTATTATGCATGACTTGTATAATGATGAAAACCGCCATAAGAACTCACAATACATACAAAACTTGAATCACTTGATTTCCTCTCATCCCTGATTTCTTTCTTTTTGTTTGGACTTAATTAGTTTTATTGACTCAAATTGAAAATAAACGAAACACATCAAATGAACCTACTTAAAATTTATCAGAATCTTATCGTCTTCTTCCTCCCTTTCGTGCCTGCAACCTGATAATCGATTTTCCGGCAAATTAAATCTTGATTTAGCTTAAAATATCTTCTTGGACAGAGTTTCATATTTCATTTACTAATTTTAATCAACCAGGGCGCACACAAACTATAAGTTCATTTCTTCCTTAACCTCCGAAATTGAGCCAAGACGAGCATCTCCCTTAATTCCACCATTGATTTTAACACTGTCAGGGCACAACTAATCATAGCTAAATACACATATTCATCTACCATATTTGAAATCATATTTCCAAAAGAAAGTAACTAAGAGAATGCACATGAATTATATAACTAAAAAGATGCATATGGATGACAAACACCAAAACTCGGCTATGTTGATACAAGGATACCATAGCAGTCGCTCCCCCCATTCCTCGGCCTGTTCATGTGCATGTTTTCCACCACTGGTGGTTGTCTAAGATCTAGGTGAGTAGGTTTGAATGGTTAGGTGCAGCAAGGGATTCTCAAATGGGTCAAGGATACAAAGATTTCATATTTGGGTTAGAATTAATAATAATAATAATAAACAAATTTTATGGAAATGTCATCTGGAAATTGTAAGATACAATTTGTTGATTTCTGTTGCAAAATCTGTTGTATACGTTATCACACGCCTGAAGATACTAATTTTGTGGAGTGGATTGTGATAGTTTCTGCTAGATGTTAATTTCTTTTTAGATTGTTTAGGATTGATTTGTTTTATATGTGCAAAGAAAGTAGGAGTTTAGAAAATTAGATAAGCGATCATTAACCCTGTTACAACTTACTTTGGTAGATTGACATGCTTCGATGATATCTTTTATCTTTCATAACGGTTTGTGTATCTTCCATCTGAGAATAACTTCTTTTCCATGTCTGAGACAACCACCAATGGTGGTAAACATGGACATGAACATGCTGATGAATGATGCCTAAGTGACTGAGACGGTATCGTATCAATGTAAACATGGTCGAGATTTGGTGCCTCGTTCCGTTACATCATCCCCACTCATCATCCCAGGTACTTAGATATAGTATATGAATATGTGTATTTAGTTATGGTGAGTTGTGTCTTAGCGGTGTTGAAATCAGGGGTCGACTTGAGGTGGGAGTGTGGGGGTGGCTGCCTCAGCTCAATTCTGGAGGTTAAGGGGGAAATGAACTTATTGGTTTTGTGAGGATTCTTATGGTTGTTTTCATTATTATACAGGTCATGTGGAATAGTATTCTGATCTTAAATTATGGTAGATGAATATATGGATTTTTTATTTAATGTGGAGTTTGGCAGGGACAAATGTCCAAATTAGCAGGTGACACATGTTTGTGCTTGGGACAAAAAATTAGGCCTGCTTGACAGGTGGGCCTCATGCGTGATTGTTGGAGTGGTTTCTCCAAAAAGCAACCAACGGCTGATTTCTCCATGCGGTAAAAAAAATCCATTCTGGGTGTTGGTGGTTTTGGAGTGTTTCCAAACCACCCAAAAATCATCATTTCCCTTGCCCTTAGTCTCCATTTCCAAAGATGAAGATTTGACTCATGGTGAGACATTGACGCTGCAAGTTTTTGGGAATTTCAACACCGCTAAGGCAAACTCATCATAGCTAAATACACATATTTATATACCATATTTGAAATCATATTGCCAAAGAAAAGTACTTGATAGGATGCGTATGGATGATGTGACAACATGATGCACCAAATCTCGGTTACATCGATACAAGGATACCGTTTCAGTTACTCCTTCCTCATTCCTCAGTCTGTTCGTGTCCATGTTTGATGCCTCCTGGTTGTTGGTGGGTGAAAGTTTTAGTGATAGTTAGAAAATTTGAAATAATAATAATAATAGTATATTTACAGAATGGGGAAAGGTGCACGATTTTTCTTCCCCGACATTTCAATTTCTACACTTGTTTAATCATTTGCAATAAGCCGTTGTAAAACATCAGCAATAACCCATTTACCAAACACATTCATGAATCTCATCATTTTAACCAGAAACATCTCAATGAAAAATTAAATCACACAGCCAGTTTCAGTCTTTCGAAGAAATTCATTGTGGCCTAGTTACATGATTAAAACTAAAAACCAAGATGAAGGACAAAATCCATGTAAAGTAAATGGTGGTAACACAATAGCAGACGCAACATCCCACAAAACCATTAAAATACACAAATGAACAAACCGTTATGAAAGATCATCTAATGATGAATTGCTAGTCGGCATAGAGAGGCAACAAGAGGAAGAAGAAGCAAATACGAGTGTGTACTCAAATAGAGAGTGGGCTTGAGTGTATTAAGTGCAACAAGTGTAAGTGTGTTTGAATGGGTTGTGATTCTCCAATTGATCAATGTAGCTAGCTTTTGCTTATGTCTTAAGTGCATGTTTGCATGTAAATGGTAAAGGTGGAGCAACAACCCCACACAACTCCCCCCCCCTATTTTAAGGAATCACATTTTACCACATTAATGTTTTACAACCATGGAAATGGTTTACTTGTTGTTTGAGAAAGATGACAAAAAAGTGTGTAGATTTGAGTGGGACGAGATGAGTATATAAATTAGTTGTTGTAAATGCAATTTTCTTTTTTCTCAATCAGTAATGGTATCATGCATTTTCAGCCACGTACTCCCTCTATCATTTCTCACAACTAGTAGCATACGGTCTTGACCACTTTGGACATATATGAACATTTGAAATATCAATAAAAAAATAGCGCCGACTGGTATCAAGTACAAAACTAGATATTGAAGATATTTTATTATTATTTTAGATTAGTAAAAGTAGAGCGGGATGAGAGAAAAATGCATAGGGAGGGATTTTTATGTTCACAATTAGAAATTCTATCTTCCAATAATTTGTTCGCTCTTTCCTGCCCTGCCTACAATATCTTCAGAGACAGGTTTTTGTCCAAAAACTATTCATAGAGCGTAGTCAATTTGAAAAATTCGACCAAAAACTAGATTTGGAAAATTCGTTTATTGTTAATGTTATTTTTTTGGGTTCTAATCTCAAACATAAAAAAATATAGTGAATTGTTCATAAGTTTATGGACTTGCCGCTTTTCCTGAAACTTTCTCTTAAGCTACTCCCTCCATTCTAATAAAAATGACAAAATTACTATTTTCAAGTAACTAATATAAATCAATATATTATTGTCGTTTTTTATACATAGGCAAACATAATAATGGTCAAATATATAATTTGAACGTGATAATACTTATGGTGTGAATAGAGATGAAATGGATCAAGTACTGTGTTTGATGTTCGATACTCCCTCCGTCCCAATTCAAGTTGCACACTTTCCATTTAAATCTGTCACAGACAAAGCTGCACACTTTCTATTTAAGGAAAGTTTAATGGGTACAAATTCCCATTTACCCTTATAGCATCCTGCTTTTTCCCCATTTCTCATCCTGCTTTCCCCCCCAAATTCTTCACCCCGAGATCCCTCTGTTTCCCCCAATTTCTCAGACGCGCCGACGCATGTGGACGCCTCCCGCCCGTCCATCAGATTCCCTCTGGGCACGACTCTTCTCCTGATCAGCATCTTCAGCTTGAGCAACATCTTCTCCTGCTGCTACCATTGGGAGAAGCTTCCATCCTTTTGTCGCAACTTCGCCGATAACCTCGAGGCCGGCGCCGGCGCTGACACCGACGACTCGATCGCCAAATCCAAACAATCCCACTTGTTAAATCTCCTTCTTGATTTCTGGGATCCTTTAAAAACCCATGATTCTGAATTTATAATTTGATTGGACTTGCCGTCCTAATTTCTGTGCATTTGAGTTTTCCGGCGAAGTCCTTCATGTCCCGGGGAGATGACGGTGGGCTTCGGCTTCGCAGGGTTGACCCAGATGGGCTTAGTCCGGGCGAGAGTCTGGCGGGTCGGGTCGGTGAGGATGGTGGTGGAGAGGGTTTTCAACTGGTCGGCGGTTTTGATATTGGTGGAGCTGCAGACGGGATGGTGGTGGAAAGTGAGGATGGTGGTGGAGCTGCAGACGGGATGGTGGTGGAAAGTGAGGATGGTGGTGGAGCTGCAGACGGGAGAGGGGAAAGTGACGGTGGAAAGTGAGGGCAATTTTGATATTTCACATGCCTTAAATTTTTTGTTCTCTTTCCTCTCTCTGCAGCTTTTAATGGGACAGAGGGAGTATCTTAAAATAAGGTGTCCCTCTAAAACAAATTTATCATCTCCATTTTATTGAGTTTGACACTACATGTTTATGTGATTTGATTTGGATGAATAAAATAAGTGGATGAAATTGGGTTTATAAAGGAAAAAATAGAACTAGTGAATAAAATTGAAGACAATTGTCTCAAACCTATAGAAACAATTCAGAAAGAAGAGTGTCAAACCCAACAAGACGGAGGGATTATGATTTTTCTACCAAATCTATTATCACTATGTTTTCATAGATTGCCTTTAAAAGGGAGATGGCTAGAGTAAATGATTGACGATGTAGGTGTCAAACCAATAAGCACGGTACAATAATTGAATTATTAGCCTACTCTCCTGTCAATATTAACACGCGTTACCCAACAATTACAAAAGTAGTGTTCAACGAATTTTTTCCATTTTAGAAGAGTTATTACTTCAAAGCAAAGTTTTGGGAAATAACATTTTCCCGATGTTAAACTAGAATTACAGAAATGAATACCTCAAAAAAAATTACAGAAAGGAAAAAAAAAGTCGCAATATTAAAATTTTATTATGCAACATGCAGTAGTTATAAGTTTATGACTCAATTAATGCAACCCAAAAATTTATTTTAATTTCTTCTAATTTTTAATTTAAATCTTGCAACAAGGAAAGGTGAACATTGAAATGAGATAAATTGGACAAAATATTGAAAAGTCTTTTGATGTACTGTGGGTTTCACGAGTTCTTTGCAAAAGTTCACTCCACTTTTTCCATCAAAATAGTCCTCTATTGAATTCTTTTTATATTTCCACTTTACTGAGCATTTTATAATCAGTTACATCACTTTTGATATATATATATATTTTACACAATTTCTCTTATTTTTATTGTTTCTCTTAGCATGCATTAAGTCCACTTATGAAAAATGTTGATGACGCGATGAAGTCTATTAGATGAAACATTATAAATGAAGTGGAGAAACTATAATAGATATGCTCTCTTGTTCTTTTAGACACGAGAAAAATACAAGGGAAAATGAGTTTTTAAAATAAAAGACAAGAGGTTTAAGCTGTGTTTTTTCCCCAATTCACTTACCCTTTAATTGAATTTAGTTGATTTAATGAAATGTAGGGTATTTTAAGTCTACCATCACCATTTCTAATATATATATATATAGTTTAGTTCATTTTAGTATAAATAAAATGAAAAATACGTTGTCAAGACTATAAGAAATGGAGTAATTAAGCATGATTGATATCATAAAAAGACATGTAGGGACAATTTTTATTTAATAATAAAATATTTAATAAATTAAAGAGAGTGTCTACTGTTAAATTGATTAATCGTTAGGTCAATTATAAAAACTTCAATTTCTATAATTTTTAAAATCAAATTATAAATTTTTATAAATTATAATTTATTTTAAAAAATCATAATCCAGCATGCCACGTCCTTTAAAACCCGCACACAATCTTCCATTTCCCCGCACACAATTTCCGCCTTCATCCACTTCTTACAGCGCTCCAAATCTCAGTATCTTTCCTCATTTTCTCCAAAGAAACTCTTTGAATCATGGATACCGGTGATATTACCAGCGACCACACGGATTCACCGACCCCAGAAACCGCCTCCGTCAACGGCAGAGTTATGGTGGTTTCCCTCGATATTTGCTTCGCCGCCCTATTCATCATCACCTTCTACCACCTCTACATCCGCTTGTACCTCTGCAACAGCCGCGGCGGCGGATCCGATCTCCTCCCGGACCGCCGCCGCCGCCGCCAGCCCTGGTCCCACGACCAGACTTCCGCCGCCGCCGCCGGAAAAGGACAGGGACTGCCGTCGGAGATTCTCAAAGCGCTTCCGACGTTTCAGTACTCGGAAGCTGAGTGTACGGAGTGCGCCGTGTGCTTGTCGGAGTTTGAGGATGGCGAAACGGGTCGGGTTTTACCCGGCTGCGGACACTGGTTTCATGTGGAGTGTATTGATATGTGGTTCGCGACCCACTCCAATTGCCCGCTTTGTAGAGCTCCGGTCCAACCGGTTGAACCGAGTTCGGAGCTGACCAGTATAAAGATAGAGGCTCTTGGGGAAGTCGACGGAGTCAACCGCTATTATCCGGGTTGTTCCTCCGGGTCGAGTGGACCGACGGTCGAGCCGAAATGATGAATATTCTCATTTGTAATAGAGCAATATTCTCTAATATAGAAAGTGGCGTGTTTAGTTAGTGCTGTTTGGAGTAGCTTGTAAATTGGTCGAATAGGTTTTGTACAATGGAGGAATGAAGCATTAGTTTTAAACATTTAAATTTCCGGTTATCGGAAAGTACATAGTAGTTGTAACGGATAACTAATCATGTGTTAAAGAAAAATTAAAGAAAACCTAATCCAAATTCCACCGTCATGAATCATCTTCTTTCTTTAAGAAATTGAGTTTATGTCAACGGAGAAATTGATTGAACACAACTTTCTGAATGGATGATTATGAATTTTCTTCGATGCTAGTAGACGGGGAATATGAATGGACGATTTTGACAGGTGGATAGGAAATTTGGGTGGTTTAAATAGAGCGAAACTAGAATTTACACACATGAATTTATAACCCACTGAATCGATAAACGGTGATTGCTTTTGATACGCCATAGATCAGAATTGTTAGATCGATGTATGTTTTAAGAAACCTCCATTGACTAATGTCGAACCATCGTTGTTGGAGTTCGTTAGACGGAGGTTGAGTGGAACTGCCATTAATGCTTGGGGAACCACCATCGACCAATATCCGATGTCGGAAAAGGGGCTAGAAGGCGATTGCAGAGATGCGTCGTTGACGGGTCATCGTGCACTTTCCTTTCTGCACTAGTGGACTGCCAGAAATGATAAAATGTAATTTAGGTTTATTGCCAAAAGAACGTCGTTCAGTATTAATAATATGATGAGTACGAATAATCTCATTATTGAGTCCGTTAGATAAAAAAACACCAGACTTAGTCCAATATGACTGTCGATCACATGGGAAGCACATCACTATTCTCTAAATCCTTTTGTTTCACTATTGATTTCTGGATATCCTTTTGGATTCGCTTATCTTTTCAAAGAACTGACAAACGAGTAGTTGCATAACTGATCACAAGAATAGGCAAGTTATTAAAGAATACTAATTACAAACCAGTTTCACTCTTAGGTACTTCTAGATTGTAAAAATACTAATTTGCATTTCAAAGGGTAGGCTGGAGATTTAATCCCGTATAGTAATGAACATGTTGTAACCTTAGTTGGGGATCAACTCATATGATACCAGACTCACATACCCCAAATCATTTCAATTGTAAGCGTTAAAACAACATTGTTCACTTATTCAGACAATACTTCAACCGTCTTTGTCTAATACTCTTACCCATGCTTTACAAAGTTTTCGAATAAAATATTTAATAATTGATAATGGATTTGCTTTCTATGTAAAAAAATAATTCTTTTAAAAAAATTAAAATCTCAAACACATGTGTTGTGGTAAGTGTAACGTGTTATATTATATTTTAAAGTAAAAAGTGTTTTTATTAAGGAATATAGATATTTACCAATATTACTTGCAATTGTAATTAGATTAGAATACCTTTTCTAGTCTGGTATAGGTCTTTTTACTACTATATAATGTACCCCAGAGCATGAATACATACACAACATTATTACCCCGTAAATATTCTTCATGGTATTAGAGCCTAAAATTCTGAAACCTAAAACCCTACATTTTTTACCCTAAATTTCTGCCTTTCTACCATTGAAAAAAAAAATCGATATGATTTTGGCCCTTCTCTGTCTGACGACCAATGGAGTACGACC
>JAULKK010000007.1:2362465-2373694 GCA_032355705.1 Rubia peregrina
CATGTTCCTCACAGCAGGAGCATCCGGCTTTCTCTTAACTGTTATCTTCTACATTGTGAGTTCATTTACAAATATTTTATTGTTTATTTTGCTCTAAGTGATATAAGTGTTACTGGCTGTTCGTTTAAGGAATTATTACCGTGTTTCAAACAATGGGTGCTGTAGGTTGACGTCTTATGTATTACGAAGCCAACCGTAGTATTTCAATGGATGGGAATGAATGCTCTCATCATTTATGCTTTGGCTGCTTCTGACCTGTTTCCCGCAGCTTTACAAGGTTTCTACTGGCGCTCGCCTGAAAACAATCTGGTATGTGGGACATTCTCTTTCCTCTCTAATATAATTTAATGAGGATGTCATTAATTTCCTTTTAATATCGGTCCCTAGGATTCGAGAGTCTCTGTTATCTGTTAGCATCTGCATTTCTGTCTAAAATTTATGTGTTCTCTGACATGTTAATATCATATTTACATAATTCTTCATTTTCCTTAAAAGCTTACACACAAGCACTGACCTTTACATCAGATACTTGATTTTCCGGCTCCTTAGCCAACCCAAGGAGCTCAAACAGAATGATGTACTTATGATCCTCAAATTCTGCAGGTTGACTTCACGGAGAGGTTCTTGCAATCACTGTTTCATTCCGAAAGGTGGGGAACCTTGGCATTTGTTTTGCTCGAGATACTGTTCTGGGGTTCTGTTGCTGGATTCCTCCATATGAAACGTGTATATGTAAAGCTCTAAAATGTCTAGGTGAAGTACTCTGCCTTGTATATATAACTTGTGAACTAACATCATACCCGTTAGAGTATAATACCGGTTTTCACGCACAATCGTTGTTGTCGTCGCTGTTGTGTAACCCTAAGATGCTGAAAAGGGTGACGAGTTCAAGCATTAGCAAAAATGTAATGCTGACCTTTGGATAAAGCATTTGCTTTGAATCTTAAACTAAAGTTAAGATTAGGTGATAAGGAATTTTGTCCACTGAAAATGTTCTTTTTTTCCTTCTATTGCTTTTGTTTTTCCGCTGGTCAGTACAATATTTAGATGATTGGAATTTTTTAAATGATTAAGGAGGCTATTGATGTTGTGTAAAATAGAAGTGTATTTTGCCTTAGGTGCTCATAATAGTATCATCCCATGATATAGGCGTGAAGGCAAATGAGATTTCTTGGCAACTAAACAAAGTCTTTCGGCAATAGGAAATCAACTTTGCTTGAGAATTCCTCCAACTTAGCTTTTCAGTCCCATATTTACTTGGCAAGATTAAGGATCTTACATAGTAGTCATACACAAAGGCCTCTCTTAGTAGAAAGAATCACATGGCGTCTGAAGAAAGCACCACCACCACTGCCGCCACATCTGGTGGCAGGATGGTGAGGCTGCCGCCAGCAGAGTACTCCCCGAATAAGGAAGTGGCTTACCGGGCGGTGTTTGGCTCTTCCAACGGCTCCAATAGCAAGGCGGCGCAAAGAAGAAGAAGAAGAAGCATGGTGAGAAAGTCACAGGAGAATAGGCAATTGCCTGGTCCTTGTAGCAGGCTCAGCAAAGTTAGCTTGCCTGATGATGATAATCAGACAGATGAAGAAGAAGCTGATCAGTAAATCCCTGACACAGTCTTTGTTCTTCATAATTTCAGTTCAGTAAATTTTGATTTGAGGAGATTTCGGTATATTTAATGTTTCTCATGATACCTATTTTTAGATTAGTTCAGTTCGGTACAACTCGATTTCATTCCGTTCAAATCAGGCAAAAAAGAATAGGACACTTATTCTTTTCTAGGCTTTGTTTTTCTCATCATCTAGTCCAGTTTTGTATCTCAAGTGTTGCAGAATATGTTCGGTTCTGTCATAAGTGATGTTACTGAATATCAATGGATCGACGTGTTAATAAGATAGAAATTTTAAATTTTGATTTGATTTAATTAAAATTGGCACGTTTTGATCATAGAATTCTTTCAGTTTTTAAAAAATTATGTACGGTTTGTCATAGTATTATTTTTTTCCCAAAACGTCATACCTGAAATTTAATAAATTGAATACTGTAGTTGTCAAGAGAATGGTACATTTTAACAAGATGAGACTAAGCACATATTCAGCCAATAAAAACATAGAAATTGAGTTGCCATAATAATATAATGGTACATTACATTACATTCCCTACACTATTACATAGTAGAGAGGAGGCATATTTTTGCATCACAGATTTATTAGGACTTCTAATCATCCAAGCAACTTTGTTAACTTTATACATTTGTAACACATTGCACACAATCACAGTTTGAAAACCATTAGGCAATTGGTAAGTTGTTATAAGCTTCCATCATCTTCTTCACTCCATTCCCAATATCATAACCCATAAGCCCCATCCTATCTCCAAACCACCCTCCCAAATGACTCCCCACAAGAAACCCCAACCATCCAGCATCCCCTTCTCCAGCCAGCCCTCCAGCATAAGCCCCCAAGAACCCTCCAAAGCTCCTTGCCAGTGCCTCCACTAGGGTACCCCCTACATAGAGGACCTCAAACAAGTCTGATCCACTGCTCATTAAGGGCACTATCAGGTGCTTTAGTTCCAAGTACGCGTGTCTAGCGCGCGCATTTCCTACTTCACGTGCCAGTTTAAGTCCCTCCTCGAGACCCTGTCCTCTAGACAGGTTCTCGGCGAAGGACTTCCTAGTTTCAGC
This sequence comes from Rubia peregrina, assembly GCA_032355705.1. Lineage (NCBI taxonomy): Eukaryota > Viridiplantae > Streptophyta > Magnoliopsida > Gentianales > Rubiaceae > Rubia > Rubia peregrina. The sequence continues at coordinate 2,365,152 of JAULKK010000007.1, forward strand.
CTCCCTTAAGGTTTGGACACGAACGGCTCGCATGTAGTAGAGGGAGAACTTGATCAGTTCTTTGGATACACATGCTATGGTCCCATACCTCATGTCGAAGCAGTTCCAGAAGGTGAATCTTTCCTTTCGCACTGTATCTCCATCTGATTCTGTAAACTGCCTGCTTTTTTCAGCTGCAAGGGTACAAATGGTACAAATCATATGTTTTATGAAAACAAACAAATCATCGAAACATGACCATTTTAGAGTATGCTTAGTGTTTACCTATGAAGCTCAAGATGACGAATGCTGATAGCGCGAGGAACCGAGTCTTCATTCTTGATTTTGTTTATGGTCTTCTAATGTTGGGATCATGGTATTTATGCATATAATCATATGATTTGTGAAGAAGAGGAAAGGAATCTGATGTAATGTCCTAATGGAAGGCAATAGAATTGGATGATGGACTTTTAGGGGCAAGCAAAGCACTGATGCAAAGAGAGAACAAAGGCAGAGACTTTTTACAGGATAGGCAAACTTATTCGTGTGTTTCCTTCTTTCCTAATTTCCAAGGCAAGTAATGTTAGTTACTTCTTCTTTCTTACTTCTTTTTTCACCCTAATCTTAGGAAGTACCCGAAATCGATTACATTTAACAAGTTCAGCATCCTTAGAGAAACCAAGTACGTGCATCGATCTTGGAAGGAAATTCCCTTCCGATATCTCATCAAATCAGCGGCGGAACGGAGGGGTCGAGCCGGTGCGGCGCAGTTAAGCGAGTTTTTGTTTCCCCTGAAAGTTCCGCTCCTCAGAAAGTTTTTGCTCTGCCCATGTACTTAGAATTTTGGGGAAGAAACATTTTATTTTTTGTCGGTATAGTTCAGCCTCACTTAAATATGATCCTGATTCCGCCACTACATCAAATGTCTTAGCACGTGTTAGTTTATGATCCTCGTTCTGCCCCCACAGTCTCTTTACTCTAATGATGAATAAACTGACTGAATGCACACACGATAACGCCTAGACTAGCATGATTTCAACACTCGTAGGAAGCACGCTCTGGCTATGCTTGAAACCATGCCAGGCTATGCTATGAACCGGAAGAAGGAGAAAGCCCTAAGACTGATCATTTGCTTCACATATGGCACAAGAAGCATAAACACGAAACGCGTAATCCAACCTTCGAAAACACACATAAATAAGCACGGGACAAAAGCATATGGAACAAACACGACGAAATATGATCTAAGACTGGAGGTCAGCAATCCAGTTGATTTACACCCTTAAACAAATCCAAACCTTCTTATAATCACCATAACAAAACAAATGAAGGATACAGCAGTAATATATTCATTAGACAAATCCAAACCTCCCAGGAGCAATCTAGGCATAAGATAACTTATATATATTACATAATCACCATCCTATGATGAACCTTCAGTGCCCTGTATACTAGTAATATGTAGAACCGATGGTGGAACTTTAGTGCTGGAACCAGTTTGCAGAAGCCATCACCGGCTGAACAGGGCAGGGGAGCTGCCATGGCTCGAGAAGATTCTCGGGAATTTCAGGAATATCCAGCTGAACTCCATTGATGATGGAAACAGCTTCAAGCACGTTGTTGAGAGAACGGAGGCGGTCAGCAAGCTCAGTTGCCTGAGCCCTCAAGACGCTGTTCTCAGAAGCAACACCGACGTACATTTGTGAGGTGGCATTGATGTTCTCGAGAGCCAGCTTGTTCATCTTCTCCAACTCGTCAGCTTGGCTTATGAGCTCATCCACGTGCTGCTGTTTCTTTGCTCGAGACCTCCTTGCTGATTCGCGGTTGGACAGCATTCTCTTTCTCTTTTTCTCGTCAAACTGGGCATAGCGCGGGTCAATATCCGACCCAGAGCTTGCAGGTTGTTGCTGTTTCTGTTTCTGTTTTCGCATCGCAGATTCCATTGCCACGATCCTTCCTCAAGTATGGATTTGGTTTAATCTTATGTGGGTTTGGTTTACTTGTAGTTAAAATAGGGCTTTAGTAAAAAAAACTAGGGCTTGTGCTCAAAATACAGGGGACTGATTAAAAATGAAGGGCTGATTCATGAAAACACATAAAACCAGTAGAGGTATACTACTGAGAAGGAATGGAGAATGCGAATTCTCCGGTTAAGGACAGAATAAGTCATGAAATTTTGTGGGAGAAAACCCCTAAAAACATGATCCCTGAATCGTTCTCGCTAGCACAAATGTCTGAAGTCCAAAATTGGTGATTCCGTAAAAGGAAACGATGGATTATAACTGCAAGAATCAAAGAACAGAACCAAATCAACATTCTATCCAATCAGCATCACAAAAATAATCAAACTGTTCATACAATCATTTACAGAAGCATGTTTAAAAATTTAAAATCAATTCAATTAACAAGCAATTCATTCAATCAGCGATTTACAATCAAAACAAAATCATCCAGCAATTCATTAACAAGAATACAATCGGATTATTATTTAAAATCCAAATCTAAAACCATATTTAAGATCAATTCAATCGACCAGCAATTCATTCAATCAGCGATTTCTAATCAAAACAAAATCATCCAGCAATTCATTGATAAGAACACAATCGGAATACTAATTAAAATCCAAATCTAAAACCCTACCATGACAACTGCAGGCTAAAGCAAAACTACAAAAGAAGAACAAAAGCAACATAAAAGGAAAAGATAAAACCAAAAAAAAAAGATAAGAAAGAGGGGTTCACCTGATTAGAGCGAGAGAGAGAGAGAGAGAGAGAGGGGAAGGTTTTTCTGAACAGAGAGGGCGGTATTTATAGATGGATTTGCGGAATTTTCAAAGCAGAATATTCCCAAATGGTAACGTGGTATTTACAGCTGGCACGCTTTATGATGACGGCAAAGCGCTTACATTTTCGCCCGTCGCTTTTCTTACCGCTTTCCACTACCACCTCGGAAGGGAAACTACTAGGAAGTAGGAACCCGGCCTACGTGTATGATTACGTCTTTCACTTTCTACGGGAAAAAGTGAAAATTGTAGGACTCCCTCCGTAACCGTAACCGTAACCGTAACCGTAACCAGGGAATTTACACAGAATTTTTTTCCGATTTAAAAAAGATATATTTAGGGATAATAATGTCACATAAAAAAATTAGAGATGGTCTCCTGTGAGTCAGCCTAAACTTTAGGAAGGAGTTTTTATGCAATTCTAATTATATTCTAGCTCCGGGGACCTATCTCTAATAATTTTACAGAGACCTATCACTAATATTTTTTCAGGGTTTTTTTTGTCCAATTTTTTCCATCATTTTCCTGCCATCTGCAAAAAAAATAAAAAAAAGTAATTATTAAAAAAAAAATTTAAAATACAAATAATTAATATGATCATCAAACTGAAAATTATAAACATCAACAAAAAATAGCAAAACATCAACGAAAAATCATAAAACATCAACTAAAAAAATAGAGAAAAATTCAAAATAAAACAATAAAAAATATTTTAAAATCTAATAAAATCGATAAAATTTTGAAAAAACGTCTACTACAACTAACAAAACTCAATTTAAAATCATAAAAGCATCAACAAGGCTTCAATTATCAATTTTTAATTAATAAAACTACAAAAATCAACTAATATCAACCGGAAAACTAAAAACATCAATTCCTAGCACCTAAACTTCACCCCGAAATGAAAAAAACGTCAACATAAGGAAAAAAAACACTAAAAAAATTAACCTATGTCACCAAAAACTACAAACATAAACTCGTTTCACCTAAAACTCACCGAGAAAATGAAAAGGATCAACATGAGATATAAAAATATCGATTACAAAAGTTTTTAACAAGTTTGGCTGTGAAACATTAAGTGTGCAGATTCGACTGGGATGGAGGGAGTACTAAAATCACCAATTTCTTAAAAGTAAGAAATATACTCCCTTCGTTTTAGTTCTATTTGCACATGTTGATTTTTGCAAGTTGACCAATTTTTTTTGACCTTTAGTATATTTAAAGGAGTCCGTCTCTAGAAATACGGTTTTTCCATAAGCCATTAAAATAATAATATTTTAAGTGCAAATTAGAACAAATGATGATAAAAAATTTGGGTTGCATTAATTAGGTCATAAAACTTATAGTTACTGCACGTTGCATGATAAATGTTTAATATTGCAACTAAAACCATTTACGTTTTTATTATTGTAATTAAACCCCATCTTTTCACAAACCTGTGAAAATACGGTCTTTCCCAGTACTTTGTTAATATAAAATAATAAAAAGTTGATATTGTGAAATATATGTTAAAGACGATTCTAACAAGATTTCACTTGATAATATATTATCTTATATATTACTTGATTTTTACTTTTCAAATTGACTAATTTTGATTAAATGAATAGTGTTTGTGTAACTAGAGATGAGACAGAGGGAGTATAAAAAACAAACGTTGACTTTCTAAAAAAATATATTCCTACAACCATAAATTGGGATCGAGTGGTAATTTTAAAAAATAAAATTTCAAAGTAAATGATGTAATTATCCTTCATACTTTGAATAATTTTAACCACCACTTTCTTGCACAACATCGCAATGTTGCCTAACTGCTTTTGATATAGTGTGCCCAAAACAATGGAGGAATGATTTCTCACAAAAGACTCCAGAGAACTCCTAACCATGAAGCAAGCTGTAATGAACGCAAGCATAAAACGATTCTTATGTACCTATATATGAACACGAGCAGTAGTGCTACTCTCCTAACCATTATACTACTCTGCTAACCATAAAAAGATTCGTATGTACGTATATATGAACACAAGCAATCATGCTACACTCGCGCAGTCGAGTTTCTCTCATTATGGAGTGCGAACAAAACGTTTTATCCCGAAACGAACAACAGTGCAAATAAAACACAAAACAATAGTGCATACAAATTACAAACAAAAATCAGTATTGGTTCAACATTAGAATTATTTTTCCTATGCGGTCAGTTTGAATTATCTTTAACACGTGGATCACAAGACACAACCAAATTGCTACAAACGCAATCCAACGACACTTAGGGCTAAAGAAATTGCATAGAAACATATTACAATCAATCAATTACATCAAGGAATCCAATAAACCTAATTTAGAGAACTAAAATTAATCACTCACTGGAGAAGACAATGATCGAAGAAAGAAGTACGACGAACGAGATGAAAGGAGTCCATAGGAACTAAAAAATGAAGCGAATAGTGATCAGAGAAAACGTTCGAACAAGATAACTGTTTTGAAGCGGCTCGGCTCGATAAGACAATATTTTTATGGAAAAATGGAATGAGGTTTAAACTCAGTAAAACGACGCCATTTTACTCTGGGCACATAGGGACATATAGAAAATAGGCACACTAGATCCGAACTGGTTGCCTAACCACCACCCATCACCTAACCATCTAATTAGAGATGATTTGTACCGAGAAAGCCCCTCCCACTCGATATTTTTCTCTTGTTTAATGGTGGGGAACTCAGAGAAGAGAAGGACATTTTTTTCTCGTAGACAGAGAGAATATCGTTCGGTTGTTGGTCCCCCCTTTCCTCCAATCATCACCAGTTCGTGAACAAAATTGATTCCTCTCAACCCCACCATAAACATTCATTTTTGTGTGTTTGGTAGGATTTAAACACGATTTACTTATAAAATAAGTATTTTTAGTTGTTTGACTAAGTGTTAAAAAATATTTTATTTTATAAAGCATTAGCTGTTTTGTTGTGATAAAAGCATAACCTTGTCTCATTTTACTTGAACAAACCAACTTTTCTTATAACGTAATCTTGCCAAACACCCTACTTTTCCCATTTAACTAATTTGAACAGTCATAAATTGGGGAAAATTATTTCAGAAGAGAAACGAGAGAGGTGTGGAGACTGTTATGTACTATATTGCGTGGTTACAAGTGACAACATTAGGATTACCAAGAAGGGTTGTACTGATACAACTAGTGCTGCATATGGCCACTGGCCAAGTGCGTAGACTACAATTTGCCAAAGAGGTAGAGGTAGTGGTAGTGGTAGTGGTAGTGGTAAAGCTATGGTGGTTTTGCAGTGGTGAGGTAGTGATGGTTCGATGGTGAATTCACTAATGCGGTGGTGGTGTTATCTCGTGTAGGATAACATCACTACTATAAATCCTCTGATCTCCACACTAACTGATCCATAAGCGGGGGTTCATACAAAGGTGGAATGGATATTTAGGCTCGTAGAAGTGGGTTTGGGGTGGGGCAAACATTAAGATGGGGTCGTGGCAGGTGTGACCCTTTAGGTGGAGGTTGTCGTGTTGGGTGGGAAAAAATTAACCAATTAGCTGGGGCATTATGTCCTACATTTGGACGTTGTAGGAAATTTCGAGGTCAACACTAATCATGAGTTTCAAGGTTTAACTCTCTCAAGTCAATACTGATTAATAGTTATATGCACTTCCGAATAAATTCAGAATCATACTAGCACGCATTTAGAGATTGAAGGCTATCGACAAATTTAATCATTCAATTTAATTTCCCTAAATTTATAATACGTTATTTTCAGCCTAGCTTCATTTGGTTTAGTTATCATACGAATAAAAAAACATATATGTAAGTTAATATACTGATTATAATATCAATTACTTTTTCATCCCAACATAAATGTCAAATCTAATAAACTTTTATTCAAATCACTCAACCTTCTCCCCTTCTCCACCTCCCCCACCTCCTTCTCCACTCCGCCCGTGCCTCCGGCCACCGCCCCTCCATCTGCCTCCGGCTACCGCCTCTCACGACCACCCCTCTCACAGCCACCGCCTATTGTGCCCATCTCTCCCTCTAAACCCTAGTGTCACCCCTCGTCTCCACCTCACCATTGATGCGCCCCTCCGCCTCACCTCTAAACCCTAGCACCACCCCTTATCTCCGCCACTGACACCACCTCCGCCTCACAATTGTTGCCACACCTCCACCTCACTTCTAAACCCTAGCGCCACTGCTCATATCCACCTTATCATTGACAACACCACTGATCTATCACCACCACCGGTTCAGATCTGGAGGACGGGAGGATGAAAGTTATAATGCAGATGCATCAGGCCCTGGAGGTGAAGAGATGCATGAGGATGGGAGTTCCGGGAGCTGAAGAGATGCGGGAGTTCCTGGAGATGGAGGGATGCAGGAGGATGGGAGCTGAAGGGAGGCAACAAAGGGAGTTAAGGAGGAGAGTCAGACATGGGTTGTAAAAGGCAGGGGCGTATTGCTCTTTTCACCAGGGTGAATTTGCAGATATATTTTCTCTCTCTACAAATTTCCCTGGGAAGGAGGGAGTAGATGACATTTGATACGTGATAATAAAAAAACTAATAAATAAGGGCGAGAAAACAATACAAATAAATCAAGGTGTTATAACAGTTAAGTTAAAGAAAAATATACCAAAAAGAAAAGGACAAAAAATACATTTTAAATAATTAAATAAATGATTTCCTACAGTTAAATAAATAAATTGCAAAATTTTATTTTAGACCGACTAACCATTAGACGAAATTATTATGTAATTGATATAATTAATGTAGTAATTTAACATTTATTTTTATTTATTCTAACAAAATTTCTATAATTTTATTTTATAAAAATAATATCATATAAAAATAATTATAATTTAACCCAAACATGTCACTTACTCTAGATAAATAAATGAAGACAATAATACTAAAAGTCCCATTCTTGTCACTTTTCATTAGTTTTATGATTATGACCGTAAAAATATCTCCGAAATCACTTTTCATTGGTTTCAGACGATTCCATAATTATCACGAAGTACAGAGCCTAATCTGCAATTTAACAAAAGAAATCATGGTACAGCAGCAGTACGTTGAGCGCGACTTTAACAATCTCAAATACGACGTCGCATCCGTCGGTGGTTGGAAGCTGAAGTCGCCGCCGGAATCACACTTGCACCACCACTCCCGCCTTTCATCCCTCACCGATTAAGCAGAAAGGACGGAAACGGAAAAATGGCGGCGGTTGAGGAATCGGCCCTGGACGACAAGGCGAAGAGGATGAGAGATCTGTTGTCCAGCTTCTACTCTCCAGATCCTTCCGCGACCGCCAACAGCAATCCCGGTTCTTCCAGGTTCGCGACGCTGGATACTATCAACACGCCCAACTTCGACGCCGATCAGTACATGAATCTCCTCGTAAGCTTCTCGTTAGCTCCGTATTGATGTGCAGCATTTCTGATTCGTAGATGTTGTATTCATGCTTCATTTTAGTGGCGATCAGCTTAAAGATTGCACCAGTAGAATGCGAATGATGTCGAATGCAAATGTCTTAATTAGTAAGCAACAGATACTGTAATCCTCCAGTATTTACCTTAGCCGTGTTTTATTATTAGTTATTCGAATGGCAGATTTAGTTGTTATTTTGATTATGTAATCCTCCAGTATTTACCGCCATGTTTTAGTGTTAGTTTCAACTTATTAGTTATCCAAATGACGGAATTAGTTGTTATTTTGATTATCCAACAAGTATAACCTGTAGCAGTAAAACATTTGATAAAGCAGTGGTTATGTTGA
>JAULKK010000007.1:2428362-2441259 GCA_032355705.1 Rubia peregrina
GATATATTTATTATTTATATATTAATTTATATTTAGGGTCAAAGTTTGTAAAGTTTGACTCTCAAAAAGTAAATAAGTAATTTAGAGTGGGATGGAGGGAGTATAATGATTACATTAAAACAAATATTTGTTTTAAAAAATATGAGAGGATTTCCATGATTTAAATCAAAGAGAGCTCACAGAAAGTCTTGCCCGCGTGAAAGCAACACATGTAAAGAATTGCATACTTTGTATTAAAAAATGCAAATTGGGTCAATTTTAAACACAGGAGTGGATCTCAACATCTAAACAAAATGGAAGATAAAGTGTTTGTGATAGAAATCTTCTTTTAGAGAACTTATAATTACAAAAATATTCCTATCTAAATTAACTAAGAATCTTTAATACAATGAATAAATTATTAACCTTCAAAAGGGGATCATCTTTGAATTTTTTTAGTTTAGTGTCATCTTCATCTAAATACTCCTCGTATCAGAACGTCTTGTAGAGTCCAATGTTCAATATTGTCTGATCCCTTAAACTTGTAACCATTTCAAGTTTAGATCCAACTCTTACAAAAAGTCATACACATTGAAAATTAACAGTTGCAGCATTTAAGCAAATAGGTACAATTTCTAATTCAAAACAAAAAAAAATCAACAATGGAAAAAAAGAAGTCAAACACAATAAATCTGACAAGTACATACAGAATACTAACGGATGCAATATATAAGTAAACAAATGCAGTTCCTGATTCGTAAAAGAACAACCAACAACAAATTTATATATAAAAAATCATACACAACACAACTAACAAGTACATGCGGGATACTAACAGATGCAACATATAAGTAAACATGCGATGTTCCTAATTTAAAATGAAAAATCAACAACAAATCAAAATAAAAAGGCATTCACAGTACAACTAACAAGTACACACTGAATACCAACATATGCAACATATAAGTAAACAGATGCACCTCGTAATTCAAAACGAACAATCAACAACAAATGGGAAAAATGTTCATTCACGGTACAACTAACAGGTACACGTTAGATAATAACAGCTACAAAATATAAGTAAATGAATGCACCTCCTAATTCAAGACGAACAATGAACAAGTTTGTTGTAACAACAAGAGGATAATTCAAAACCATATCTCAGAAAATGCACATAGAAACTCAACAAAACAAAGAATATACCAAATCTGACAAATTGAAAATAAATTGAGTAATAATACTGTAAAAAATAAACCCTAGATATACAACATACCTTATCCTGCGAACGATGAACAATGCAAATGATAAACCTATGAAGAAACAAAACAATGATTCCGAAGAAGATTCGGAGAAACGAGCGGACGGAGAATCGCGAAGAAGAGGTGGAGAAACGCGGAGAAGAGGCGGAGAAATGTTTGGTGTTAGAGTGACGGAGAAGAGACGGGGAAGAGGCTGAGAAATCACCGGAGAGAAGAGGAAAATTTCAAGAGAAAGAAGAGGCTCGCGACACAAAGAGAAGAAGAAGAGCTGCAAAAAGAAAGAGGAACCAGAGTTATAATACAATTCAAAGGTTAATTTTTCACTAATTACAAATTAAACCCCATTTTTACAAAATAATCTCTGACTTGTTCATAAACTTATAGACAAGTCGTCTTTCCTGAAACTTTCTCTCACCGAATATAGTTGAAAATGGAAGAGTTTCATTCCATTCGAATGGTGTACCCTTGTACATTTTTCTTTTGAAAATGAAGTACTCTTGTACTTGGATATTAAATATGAGGAAAAATATTTTCTATCAGTTAGACTATTAGATCCAAAGATTTTTTAAAATGGAGATTTTAGTTATATATGGAGATTTTGATTATTTTTCATTTCTAACGGATATTTCATATGATTTTTTTAAAATGGAGAATTGGAGGAAAAAGAATATTTTATTCTCTATATTGGTAAAGAGAGAATGAAATATTTGGAGTATTGAAAATTTAGTGCTATTAATGTCAAGCACCTTTAATTTAAAGTAATTTCCTTATTTTTTGCAAATAATTTCTATATCTAGCATTCATGACTACCGTAGCCTTCATGTGGGGGAACAAATGTTGACCGACCACATTCATTAAAAACTAGTAGTTACTTTTGATTAAATAGGTATATATTCATTAATTTTAAAAAAATATTTGTTTTATGTTTTTTAAAAATAAATATACTTATGTATTTAGATTGTATTTAATTTGTAGCACAAAGTCTTATTTTAGACCAATTAACCATTAGACATGATCGTTTTATAATTGACGTAACTAATGGGGGGGGATTTAGTCTTCTTTTTATTTATTGCAACGAGATTTCTATAACTTTACTTTTTAAAATGTATCATAAATATTGTATAAATAATTATAGTTTGACCATAAAAATTATTGAAACAAGATTTTTCATGATTGGTCTAACCGTTAGTCGGTCTAACAGGGCAGACTTTCTCATTTTTGTAGTGGTTAGAGTATTTATTATTGTGTTATTAAAAAATATCATTATTATTTTATTAAACACAAATTTATGCAAAATAAAGAATCTGTTGGAGTTGAACAAAAAAATTATCTAGAGAATATGAGTTTCCATTCTCCATTTTAGAGAAACTTTTGGAGAACCTGTTGCACTTGCTCTTATGAAACAATCACTGTATTTTTAACTTAATTTTACATTTAAACAATGCAAAGTTTGAAATTAAATAAAGATGTATTCGAACGTAAAAATTACCAAAAATATTATATAAAATGGATTGAAAATTATAATTCTTGAGTTAATAGGTTCAGTGTTTGAATTAAAAAATATTTAGTGATTATTCCATAATTTATAAGAAGACCAAATTTATAAGATGAAATGTAATATTAGTATTCTATTGGTTTAATTATTATTATTATAAAAAGGGCAAATAATTTCTGCAGATAATTTACGTTTGACCTTTTATTTTATTGTTGAACACTCTTGGCCCTTGAACTAACAAAAGTATTAGGTTGTGCCACTTGCATCTAGACAACCCGTTAAATTCAACTTTCGTTGACAGTTTGAGGGGCAGCCATATCATTTCTTATTCAACCTCATAATTCTTTGAAAACTAGCAGAGTGTCTTCTCGAGCCGTGCGAATCCAAGTTGAGATGTCTTCTCAAACTGTTTAAATGTCATCGACGACAACAAGATCCGAATTGAGATTTAACACGCACCGCACGTCCCGCTCGAGAAAATATTCTTCTCAATTGCAAAGAATTTTTTGGTTGAATTGAATAAGAAATTTTGCCTCTCAAAATGTCAACAAAATTTAAAGTTAACGTTTAATTAAATGGAAGTTGCACGACTTAACACTTTTGTTAGTTTTGAGGTCAAGAGTATTTAAAAATAAAATGGAGGCCAAAGGTGAACAATGACAGTAGTTTAGGGATCATAGAGCATTTCAAATATTAACTTTTATTACTCCCTCGGTTTCTCTTTATGTGGAACATAGGTTTATGTGTTTGATTTAGATGAATAAAATCAGTGGATGAAAATGAATTTAAAAAATAAAAGGTAAAATGAGTTGATGAAATTGAATTTTTTTTTCATAGAAAGTGTACAACTATAAAAAAAAATAACTAAAAAATAAAAATGTGTTGTATATAGAGGGACGCAAATTATACCGTAACCTAAGAATATTTTTTTTTAATTAAACATCCACCCGTGGGTAGATGGGAGTGCTTTATTGGGTACTCCAAACCCTAAAATGGATCAAAAGAGAGAGTTTGATATACAAAGATAGAGATGTGCAGCATCTATTCTTATAGTAATAGATTAGAGGTTATTTTTGGATGTGTTTCCTATAATCCGCCTCCACCCCCGTGTTAGCAAGATCTAGGCCAGACATCCAAAGAAACCATATATCTATTCCAGCGCAAAAAAAAACGGGCGCTTAGAGTGAGTGAATCTCTAAAAGTATGGTTAGATAAACCGAGAATGTGTAACATTTCATAAGACTTTGGTTCCAGCTCTTAAGATGATTAAGATCCAAAAGTGTTGAACTTGTGTATAGTCTCAGTTGGCTCTAGATCAGTCCGCGTCTGCTTTGCTAACCACAGAAAATCAGCAGTACCATTGTGATGGTCTTCATGTAGTCCATGTACCTGCAGCAAAAGACGAAAAAAAGAAGAGTAGATTCCATTCTATGTAGGATTTTCATTTATTCTAAGAGATGGCAATCCTATCTTATCTAAGCAAATAAGTCCTTTAACTTCCCGAGGCATAGTTCGTGAGTTGAAAATTAATTCAGATGGATAGTTAGCCACTCCTTCCTTTGCTAGTTTATCCGCAACTGTATTCCCCTGCCTTTTAACATGTGTAATTGAAAGTCCATCTAACAGAGAATTGATATAGTATGCTAAAGTGAAAGATTTCCAAGGAGCAGTAGCAGGATTCAGAGCAGCTTTCATAGCATTTGCACTATCAGTTTCAATGCAAAATAATCCATCACTTATGTTCTTACAGAACAAAATACCCTGGGCAATAGCATGAAGTTCCGCATCAAAAGATGTATCAGTCATCATAGTGCAAATCTTTGCCATCACAACATTACCTACAGAATTTCTGACAACTATTCCTAAACCCGTCTTTTTTGATGATGTCCATGAGGCATCTACATTTACTTTCAGGCCAGCAGTAGGTTTAGACCATTGTACAGATTCTATCAGAGGCTTTTTTTATTGTTTTAACAGGTGGGATCAGCCCCAAAATATGCCATTCTTTATCAAAAATCTGATTAGAGTGAAGAGGGTGGATAAAGAAGGCATAAAAGCAGTCTTGCAAAATATTCCTGAGAGTAAAATGTAGGTTCAGCCGCACATTTTCATATAGGTTTTTATTTCTACATTTCCATAAATTCCAACAAACCAAGGATGGAATAATATGCACCAGTTGTGTATGTAAATGAGATAGTCCCTCGTAAGACCAATAATAAGCTAATCTATCCCATATGTTATTAAAATTTTGATGAGGTAAGCATAGTAACTGGTGTATTTTATTCCATAGAGATAAGGCAAAGCTACATTTATTGAAAAAATGATTGAGAGAATCAGTTGTAAGGTGGCAAGCAGGACATCTAGATACTAATTGGAAATGGTAATAAGACAGAATATCATCAAAAGGTAATATGGCATTGGTAACTCTCCACATAAAGATTGACACTTTTTGGGGGATTCTAATATTCCATACCTTTTTTAAAGATCGCAGCGATCTTCTTTTCCTTCTAATAATCTCATGGGCGGATTTGAAATTGAACATCCCATTCCAGCTTGGTTTCCAAATCAATCTGTCATCCCAAGTTTGTAGTTTAGCTTCCTGCAAAAAAAATAGATATCTTGTGGAATTTTGTCTATTAAGAATGGAAGATATAAGCTTTTTGATAGTATAAACTGTTCAATAGTAATCATGCCCGGGATATTTGTGATACGCTGATCACATATATCCATCAAAGGACCTTTAGAGGTCCAGTTTGATTCCCAAAAACTTGCTTTACCCAGACCATGGATAACACAAGTATTGCTTTGTGCAATAAGGTCCACTGACATAATCCTTTTGAAGTTTTGTGAAGATCTAGCCGAGGGTGGAAGAGACCAAATGAATTGGGACCATGGTGTAATTCCTTGTTGGAATTTCCACCATAATTTTAGAGAGAAAGCAGTGATAATATCATTGAAATCCCTTATTCCCAATCCATTCTCGTCTTTTGGAAAACAAATATTTTTCCAAGCCTTCCAAGCTTTTTTTTACCGAATTCCGTCTGACCCCAAAAAAAAATTTGAAAGTTTTTTAGTCAGATTTTTTGTCACAGATTTAGGTGGTTTCAAAACCGCCCAAATGTGTTGCGGAATTGAAAAAAGGCAGGCCTGGATTAGAGTAAGCTTTCCGGCTGTACTAAGCCATTTGTTCTTCCAATTCAACAATTTAGAATCATATATTTCCGTAATTGGCTGAAAGTAGGAGCTTTTTATTCTCCCTTGGAAAATGGGAACTCCTAAATAAGTAAAAGGGTAATGTCCCTTGGACATACCAAGAGTTCTCCTAATCAGTCTAATTTCACTTAGAGATGCGTTTTTACTGATAAAGAAATTACTTTTTTTGTAATTAATCAATTGACCTGTTGCAATCTCAAATTTCTCCAAGAAGGCTTTAAGTTTTATTATGTTACTCTCTGTAACTTTCAGAAAAACAACAGTATCATCCGCATAGCTCAAATGTGAGATTGGGATGGAATTAGTGGGTAACTGGTAATATTCCAGTTTTCCATTTTGAAAAATGTAGGTTAAAGATCTTGAAAATGCTTCAGAGAAAATGTTGAAAAGAAAAGGGGATAGTGGATCCCCCTGTTTGATTCCCCTCGACGGTTTGAAAAAACCGGATGGTTTTCCATTAATTAAAACTGAAAACCAAGCCTGAGAGATGTTGTTAAGAATGATCTTAACAAATGATCCATGAAAACCAAATTTTAACATTATGCTATTTAGGAAAGCCCAATTAACTCTATCAAAAGCCTTTGTGAGATCTAATTTTAGAATACAATTGGACTTTTTCCTTTTAATGTTAATGAATCGCATCATCTCTTGTAAATAGATGACATTATCCGCAATCTCCCTATTTTCTAAAAAAGCAGTTTGTTTCGGAGAGATGATCTTTTGCATCAATGGTTTTAACCTTTCCATAATGATTTTCGAAAATATTTTGTTGATAAAATTGGAAAGGCTGATCGGTCTATAATCTCCAAAAGTTGAGGGAGTCAATTTTTTGGGGATAAGACTAATCCAGGTGCTTGTTATTCCTCTGGGGAGTTCAGCGCCGGTTATAAAATCATTTGTTGCTCTTAGAAGGTCCATTTTTATTATATCCCACATATGTGTGTAAAAAATTGGAGAAAATCCATCCGGGCCAGGTGCACTCTGACTGTTAAGACTGAAAACCGCAGATTTCAGTTCTTCCACGGAAACTTCTTTAATCAGGTTAGTGTTATCTAGCTCAGTGATTAACAAAGGTATTTGACTAAGGAAAGGCTGAAAATAGGAACCAGAAGTAGGATGTTGGTCATCCGATAACAAATCCTGGAAGTGTTTTACAGCTTCATGTTCTATTCTGTCTTGGTCATTCAACCAATATCCCTGCGAGTCTTTTATTTTTGTTATGAAGAGTTTAGCCCTTTTCTGTTGAACTGTTTTATGAAAAAAATTGGTGTTGCCATCACCATCTTTTAACCATTTAAGTTTACTTTTCTGTTGCCAGAAAAGCTCTTTTTCTTTTAATGATCTTAGAAGAACAGCTTTCGCTCTATTTAGCTTAATTAGATCTGATTCATTACCCGTGTTTTGATAAACAATTTCATGCTCTTTTAGATCTTCTTCAGCCTTAATTATGTTGTCCTCTATGTTACCAAAATGACTTTTGTTCCAATCTCTCAAAATTGGCTTCAGTCTTTTAAGCTTTAGGAAGAAACTAATCAAAGGGGGTTCCTGGATTGGGATATTCCAACTATTTTGTACCAGTTGGCTGAAATCTTCTCGACCTAGCCAAACATCTAGAAATCTAAAGGGCTTAGGTGCAGATTTTATTAGGGAACCAATCTGTAGTAACATGGGACAATGATCAGAAGACATTCTGTTCAATATTTGAATAGAGCTTGAGGGAAAAGACTGACACCAATTTAAATTGCATAGACCACGGTCCAAACGTTTAAAGGTTGGACTATGAATCCTTCCATTGGTCCAAGTGAAGCAGTTTCCCACTGTATTAATCTCTTGCAAATCATTGGTTACTATAAAATTATGAAATTCATTTATGTTCCCAGTATTAGGTGTGCTAGGTCCTCTGTATTCCGAAATGGAGGAAATAACATTAAAATCGCCTATTAGCATCCTATTATCATCATTTAGGTTTGACAGTAGATTCCAAAGATTTCTTCTACCTTCTCTATTTGTTAGAGCATAAACAAAAACAGATTCCATAAGAATTTTGACAGTAAAGAACTGGGTATCCTGGTTTATAAAATCAACATGTACAGTGTCTTTCCAAAAAATCCAGATTTTTCCATTTAGGGATTGCATACATTCAGTAAATTGCATTTTATGCATATAAATAGCACACTCCTGATTATCATGCATTGGTTCCATAACACATAACAACTGTATCTTATGCAAATTCACCAATTTTTTAAGTCTCAGCAGGGATGAAGTCATTCCTCTCACATTCCAAATCAGGAAATTTTCAGATATGTTTTGTCTATTCATATTTCCTGATTTTAGATCTTTTTGAAGGAGATCTCAAAGTCATCTTATTCAATTGTGTGAACAAAGTCATCATTTTTTTTGGTTTATTTGTTACAGCTTCAGTTTTGGAGTTAGAGGGACTTACCTGATCCTGCCGTTGCACTTTAGGACTTGTATTTTCTTCAGATTGAGAGCCTTCCGAGAGATGATCTTCAAGCAGGGGTAGGAACCTGTTATTGATGGTTGGAGAAAATCTGTCTAAGGGTGGAATAAACTGGTCAGAAAACTGAGAGGACCTTCCAACTTGTGGAAGGTTCAAATCATCCTTAGCACATATTCTACTATACTCGATAGTGTTCCAATTACTATACTCGACAGGGGTAGGAACCTGTCATTGCCTATTGTTATTAACTATGCACCCTATTCGGTGAAGCACAAAATTCATTCGCAATCAACATCTAGTTGTGCTAGCAGAAAGAGAAAACCCACGAGATTTCTAATACATCACCAAGGGTTAATTCATCGTCAACTACTAACCCATCCCAAACGATTTATCCACCGTAAATGGTTGATCCATTGCCAATAGTTATCCACCATCTACGAACGATCCCACAACCACAACGATGCCGCCTACCAACCCAGTTATGGCTGGAGAAAGAACCATACCCGTCACTTAGGATACCAGGGACCCCAAAGATGGATATACTACATCATTTGATTTGAAGATTTAGATGCAGGGAAAACTTTATTCAACAGAATTCAGAAAATTTTTAAAAGGCACATGCAATATTATAGAAAAAAAACTGGACCAGGGGTGATCTTGGCTACGGAGGTGTTATGAGTCTGCATCAAAATCCTAACACAACCTAAGTCACAAGCTTATCCACAAAAGAGATACGAGTTGGTATCCTCACTGATAATAGGGAAGCCCAAGGTTTTGCACAGATGCAGACGCAAATGGCGATGCAGATACATCTGTATATTCAGGTTAATGCGCTGATGCGGGTACCACAACAGATGCATACACAAATTTTGATGCAAGCACATTAGCACATCCGTTGATGTAGATGTAGACACATGTACAAGCACAAGTTCTAGCATTACAATAGGTCTGGTGGTGTCTAGGCAAGCTAACATAACCTTGGTGTAACCCCTTACAGGTCGAAGCAGATCCCTCAATGGTTGACAGTGGTTAACCCAGGGACAACTCCACAGTCTTACCCACAACGACATGTGTCTTTGTCGCAGCACCTGAAACCAGATTCGTCCACCGGTCTGACGTCACAACTTTTGACTTGGGTGATAGTGCATTTTCACATAGCACCAATAGGAATTCAGGTGCCGGTGAGCTTTGACAACACATACTTAACCAACACGTAGATGCCACCACTTGGACTGGAGAAGACAAAAACCTCAGTGCTATTGATAGGGAGTTAGAATGCACGATTAAGAGGAATATACAAGCAGTTTCATTTTCGTTCATAATGTCCTTGGCAGCTACTCCTTGAAATCTGATGTAGAATGCTCAAGATAATGTTCCTACCTACGAGAAACCGTTCAGGAGGTCATAGCGTTGCGAGACATTTCTTTAATGTTAAGTGAAAATTAGTGGGATTCTACCTTAAGGGGTAAATCTTGCAGTGGTTCAAGTCTTTACCAAGAGTGAAACTCATTGATTACCATGCCTTGGTCGAAGCTTTCTCACTCGGTTCTACGAGTTGAAAAATGTCCACTAAGACAGTGATGGATGTGTTGAATCTTTGACAGAAGAATAATGAGTCAACTACAGGTTTCTACATGCGTTACACAAAAGGGAGCTTGGATGTCATAAATAGGACAAACACGATGGTCATCTCGGGGTACATGAATGGTATGATTGCGAAGAATTTATATAAGACGGGTGTGACAGATACTCTAAATCTTATACAAAAGTTTTAGGATATCGTGAAAGATACACTAAGGTGGGAGAGGCCATCAGGCGGAAGGGGACAATGATAAAATTTATCAAAGGAATACCGCCAATAAAATTGTGGGAGAAGGGCTTCATAAAAAATTGTGAATAATATAAAGATAGGGGTCACGACACAGAATAATGTTTTCAATTAATGATAGAAACTGAGAGATGCGTTGTCTATGGAATTTTTCGAGGCTACATTAACTCTCATTAGTAGAAGTGGAAATATTGGCAACGAGAAAAGGAGTCGATCTAGGGACAGGGTCGTAGACTCATAACTACTACGATGGAAAGATAAGAGACCGACGTCCAACTATCAGGACGGAAGAGAAAGTTGGAGCCACCAACCGAAGATAAGGAACATGCTCCAATGAACAATAAGATGGTGAGTATAGTAAATGGAAGGGAACTATACCAATAGAAAAAGTGGAAAAAATAACCCTATTAAATTTCCAAAGAGCATATATAACCCTATAAAATTTAAAAGTGCTAAATTAACCCTAAATTTTTATAAAATAATGCAACTACGCTCAAATTTCACTATTACGGCATTGATCGAACAAATTCAGGCGTAGACCATTTATGAAAAGACAAAAATACTCATATTCTTAAAACAAAAAAAATAATGACAAAAATCCCTAGGGTTCTTCTTTTTCGTCACCATCTTCAAACCTGCCACCAGCATACCACCGTCGCGCAGAGGAGGTTGAGAGAAGCTGAAATTGACCTTAGCCTGAATGGCGAGCTTGACGAGATTAATTTGAGTTTAATTTGCATATTTATTTGATATAATAATTTTATTATTAAATATGATATTGTTAAATTATGATAGTTTTCAGGTAAAATCTTGGGAAAATCGTCTTTTCATAGGCTTATGAAAAGACGGAGTTTAATAAGAATAATAAAATGTTAAATGTCTTAGTTGTAATATTTAAAAAAAATTATGCAACATATAGTTGTTATAAAGTTTCTAACTCGATTCATGCAACCCGAAAATTCTATCTTCATTTGTTATAATTTACATTTTTAAACTTTGGTCTTTCCATGATTATTGAAAGACCGTCTTTCAAGAGACGGACTCTAGTTTTCAAATGTAAATTTTTTATTTACCATTATTATACATGAGTGCGTCTCTTGAAAGACGGTATTTCCATAAGTTATGGAAAGACTAAGGTTTAAACTGCAAATTTGAAGAAATTAAAATAAAATTTCAGGTTGTATTAATCGGGTCATAAACTTATCACTCATACATGTTGCATAATAAATTTTTAATATTGCAACTCAAACATTTTACCTTTCTATAATTTCAATTCAAGCACGTCTTTCTATATGTCTATGAAAAGAAGATTTTTCCCAAGACTTTGACAAAAACATAAATTAACATATTAACGGGTATATATATTTAGTGAACATTGTCGTAGTGGTGATTGATACGATTCAAGCGGAGTGACTCAGTAAAGATTAATAAGGCAAAATTATACTCCCTCCGTCTCAGATTAAATTGCACAGAATCTATTTCACGCTCATAAAAAATTGTCTAAACATTAATATATTTAAGTATGTACAATAACGGCAAACAAAAAGTTACTTTTGAGAATCTACTTGTTATGATTAATCTAACAATATCACATATGATAATATTATTGCTTATATATCTGTTCAAATATATTATCAAAGTTAAATGGTAAATAGTGACATAAAATGAAGTTTGCAGGTTAAACATACTAATAATAACGGAACTAGTATATGTTAACTACAATCAAAAGCAAAAAAGAGAAACAGGAGAAACATTAATTCAATTTCCCTAGCTACCCCCAACACTTACTCCACCAGTAAAATTTAAAAATATTTCAGTGTTTCGGGAGGCGGTGATTGCAAAACTTCGGGAGGCGGCGGCGGTGAGTCAGAAAAGCGGCGCCGGCAGGTTCAGATCAAACGAAAACGGCTTCTTCTTTTTATCGGTTTTCATCTCCGCCGCAACCGTCTCCCTCTCTTTCATCACCAGTCCAACGGCTTCGAGGTTGTATCCAGTGCACTCCGACCGCCGCTCGACGTTCCGATCGCCGGAGCCGGCCGGGGGGTTGAAAACCGGCGACCACAAATGCGGAAACTTCTCGGCGAAGAACTGCCGGTTGGCGTTCTGTACGGCGGCCGGCGGCAAGAGCGGGAGACCGGTGTCGCCGCCGTCGCTGAAATTCGTCTTCGCCTTCTGTCCGCGGAGGCTCCTGGCAGCGGTGTCGTAGGCGAGCGCCGCCTCCTCGGCGGTGTCGAAGGTGCCGAGCCACCGCCGTGTCTTCTTCCATGGATCGCGAATCTCGGCAGCGTAGCGGCCCCAGGGGCGCTTCCGGACGCCGCGGAAGCGGCACTGCCTCCTCGGCGGCGGAGACACGGCGGAGTCGTTGCGGAGGACCATTTTCTTTCGGTGTTGGGAAAAGGGTAAAATATAATGTGGAAATTGTGAAAGGGTTGGGGGCCTTTTTATAGTTGCCTTGGAGAATGCCGACAGGTTTGAGGGAGGGATTTTAATTTTTAATTATTTGAGGGGTTGGATTATGTAATTAATTTCAATATGGGTTTGAGGTTGAAAATGTCAGAATTTGGAGTAGAGTATTAATTGAATGCGTGCAGAGTAAGACTTTTAGAACATCTCCAATGCGGGAATCATTTGGTTGAACGTCGATTGCCACATAATACCAAGA
>JAULKK010000007.1:2539577-2551431 GCA_032355705.1 Rubia peregrina
ATTATAGTTCTTAGGAACTAATATGTTATGTTTGTGTCGTTTTGGTTTTTTAATGTGTTTTTTGTCGAGACTTGAGAGTTTTGAAACTTGATATTATTCTTGTATTGTTGTTGGTACTTGGTAGTTAAATCGCTATTTGATATTTGGTTGACGTTATTATGAATCTAACATTACATTTGATTATTTTAACTTGTCTTGCATATGCATATATACATATATATATATATATTGAATATGAAATAGGTAGCGCATCGGAACCGTGATGCACTCGCATCGCATGGCACATCGCGCATTATTCTAATTTTGGGGTTTAGCGCATTTTAGCGCATCCCGCATTTTAAAACCAAGGACAGTCGGATTATAAATGCTATATTTTTGTACAAAGACTTGTGTGAGACTGTCTCACCATAGTTTATGGTGAGGCCATCTCACCAGGGGGTTCATATGCAATTTTCAGTAATAATATAACAAAATTCGCGGGTTGGACTATTGGATTATTTCGGGTTATAAGAGAAAGTGGGTCGTGCGTGGAACAAAATGATGCAAAAATCCTAGCCTCCTAAATCTCATGCTTATATTGGCGCGTGTTGAAATTCAACAGAAACTAATGGTGCGTGTAGCATGGAATCTAGCTAAATGACTTTAATCTAGCTAGGAGTCTAGGATTTACTTACTTTAATTACTTAAAATTAAAAGCATTCCTTATCCATGTGTTTCACTAAAATATTATTATTAAAGATTAAGGTTTTTGGATAATAACTAAATTTTGAATATTTTACTTCTGTTATAAAATTAAATCTTTACATTTTTAGGTTGATGTTTTTTGAAGATAAATTATTTTTTTAAATCTTGTATTTTATGCTATTAGATTATATTTTTAATACTTTTATTTATAGTTATAATATATATTTGTTTATATGTTTAGAACATTTGTTAATATTTTTAAATTTTCATTCAATATTTTTTTACTACTAGCATATATATTAGTTTATACTTTTAGAAGACTTGTTAATCGTTTAATGACTTTGTTTAGACTTTAAATTTTAAAAGATAATGATTGAAGTTACAACCACCAAAAGTACAAATTAGTTTATATCATTAAAATGTTAGCTAATAGGTTCAAAGACTCGGTTTAGACTTTCATTTTATGTACTAAGTGAATGTAGAACTTACAACTAGCAAATGTATAAAATAATTCATAATTTTAGAATATCTGTTAGTTGTTTTAAAAAAATTCAGGTTATTACAATATACTTACAACTAATAAATATATATTAGTTCACGTGTTTATAGAATGTTTATTAATAATTTTTAAAGACTTTATTTATAATTTAATTTCTGTAAGATATTGATAAATTTATAATTAATATAGATATATTAGTTCATGTGTTTATAACGTTTGTTGATCGTTTTAAAGATTTTTAAAATTTTCACTTTCTGCAAGATAATAATAGACTCACAATTAGTAAAAAAAATACATTAGTTCAATTGTTTAGAATGATTGTTAATCATTTTGA
Source organism: Rubia peregrina (assembly GCA_032355705.1). Taxonomy (NCBI): domain Eukaryota; kingdom Viridiplantae; phylum Streptophyta; class Magnoliopsida; order Gentianales; family Rubiaceae; genus Rubia; species Rubia peregrina. Next base: position 2,541,095 of record JAULKK010000007.1, read on the forward strand.
AGATTTTGTTTATACTTTCACTTTCCATAACATATGGATAGACTTACAACTAGTAATAATGTTAGTTTAAGTTTTTAGAACTTTTTTAATCGTCTTAAAGACTAGTTTTAAACTTTCATTTTTTGTAAGTAATTTACAACTAGTAAATATATATTAGTTCGTGTGTTTCAAACGTTTGTTAATATATATTAGTTCGTGTGTTTCAAACGTTTGTTAATCATTTTTTATGACTTTGTTTAGACTTTCACTTTATGCAAGATAATAATAGACTTACAACTAGTAAAGATATATTAGTTCACGTGTTTAGAATGTTTGTTCATTATTTTAAAGACTTTGTTTGTACTTTCACTTTCTGTAAGATATTGATAGACTTACAACTAGTAAAGATATATTAGTTCACGTGTTTAGAATGTTTGTTAATTGTGTTAAAGACTCTATTTAAACTTTCATGTTTTGTAAGATATTTGCAACTAATAAAGATATATTAGTTTTTGTTTTTAGAACGTTTGTTAACCGTTTTATAAACTTTGTTTCGACTTTCACTTTTGCAAGATAATAATAGACTTACCACTTGTAAAGGTGTATTAGTTCATGTGTTTTGAATGTTTGTTAATCATTTAAAAGACTTTGTTTATACTTTCATTTTATGGAAGATATTGATAGACTTGCTACTAGTAAAGATGTATTAGTTCATGTGTTTTGAATGTTTGTTAATCGTTTTAAAGATTTTGTTTAGATTTTTATTTTCTGCAAAATATTAATAGACTTACAACTAGTAAAGATATATTAGTTCACGTATTTAGAATATTTGTTAGTCATTTTAAAGACTTAACTAGTATAAATTTTCATTTATTGCAAGACACACGCATGTTTATATATGTGTGTATAAACATGCATTCAAATATTATTTTAAATATTTAGTTTATATGTTCATTTTTTGCAAGATAAATATAGAACTCACATACTAATATATATTAGTTGCAATCACTTGGTGACAAAATTGTGTCATTGCTATTAATTTTTAAATTTGAAGTGATATAATATAAGCTTTTAGCATTTGTATATTTATAAAATAATTTTATTAATTAGTAATGGACACACATAATTGTATGATTCATATAATTTTTTAGTTCATAATCTAAATTGATTAAATAATATATTTTAGACATCAATTCATATTTTTGAATAAATTATTAATAATTAATAAAATTGTGTTTGATATAAAAAAATTTAAATTTATAATCTTAAGTGATTTATCACATCTTTTAAACATTAATTCAATACAAAGACTTGAGTGAGACGGTCTCACTCTAACTTATAGTGAGACGGAGAGTTTAACTACAATTATTTGAAGATGAGAGCTGACATGTGGTACATTTTATAATTTTTAAAAGTTCACTTAGTTCTTTGTCTCACCATAACTTATGGTGAAACGGTCTCATACGAGTCTTTCTCTTAATTCAATATTAGTAATATATATTTTTAAAGGAATATATGGAAGTACCTAGCATTGCATCCCATGATTCCATTCCTCAAAATTGCATTTGTTCTCTTCGTCCATGGGCGCGTGAGAAAAGAAAAGGATGGAATGGGCTTGGGAAAAAGGAAAGAGGAAGCACATGTTGAAGGTGGGCGTGTGGGAGGAACTGAAGGGGAGGAGAAATGGCATTTCAGACTATTTTCCGTGGATTTTATAAAAGTTTATGTAAATTACACATTAATCCCTAGTCTCACCATTGTATATGGTGAGACGGTCTCGCATGAGACTTTCTCGCTTTTATCATTATAAATGAGTTTCTCCTATATTTGACCGTGAACGTTTCAACCACTGGTGCTCTCAGAAATGTCCAATATTTTACCGAGTTCAATATTTGTTGACCATGGAAGTTTTTTTCCCCGGTCTTCCCTAGAATGTTTAATAAAAAATGATCTTCTCTAGAATGTCTTTTTTGTTCGAAAATAGCACAATGTTATCAATTAATCACAATATATTTAAAAAAAAATACAGGAAGAAGAAGAAAATGGATATCAATTACTCAACTGCACAAAGTTTAATTAGTAAAAACTATCTCTAATTTTAATATTTTGAAAATTTTGTAAAAAAATGTATGAGAATAATAAATATATTTTTTTACTCTAAACCGTGCAATGACAAGATAAATTTTCAAAACTTTGATCATTTTTCATATTCTATGAAATTCGTATGCATGCAATGATGATAACGATAACGTTATTTTACTAAAGTGGTATTTATTAATATTTTTATCAACTAACTACATTATATTAAAAAATGTATATAATAATATATATTTTTGAAACAAATAGTAGGACCATTCCCATTAAAATATAGACATGGTTTTACAATTTTGGTGATAAACTAGTACTACTGCTAGTCTATCTTCTATTACAATTGATGCTCTAAACAACTATTGAAAAACCATAACTAAAAATGAGAAAAAACCTAACTATTACAAGGTGGGATTGATGAACTACCACATGGATGGCTCACACCGTTGAGTGGGGTGGCCTCCCACTTAAGCTCCACACCAACATGGTGTATCAGAGCATGCTCCACGCTAACCTGGCGTATAGAGACTTACAAACCATCATTTATTTGGGGGGAGAACTTCTATGAGTTGCGCCTGGTCAGTCGAACACAACACCCGAATTGCCTTAGTGGCTTACTACACTACTACTAAATTGAAATCGGGGTAAAGGCACACCAAATGTGGGAGACCGGAGACATAACATCCTAGCTCTAACCAACCTGACCTGATCCGACCCGACCTGATCCGACCCAACCATACCAAAACCACCCAACACAACCCGACCTAACCCAACCCAACCCTTCCCTACCCCTACCCTACCCTACCCTAACCTATTCGGACATATATGAGTGGGCCACACTATCTTTGACGGCTTTTTTCATCCAGAATCAGAGTTTCCGATAATCTTGCTCTGCCACACCATACCCTTAAGTTTTTTCGTGCAACAATTTGAGCATGTCATGTTTTCCGGGTTGGCTGAGCTTCTTCTTCGGCTTGCAGCGACCTCGCCGCCTCTTTGTCACCATCGGCCGACCATTTTCTTTGGGAAGTCCAGTGCCGGCTTCTTTTTTGCTCCTTGAGAACTCTGTTTCTCCGACTGGTTGCCTCTACGCTGATTAGCTCTTGTTCACTACTACGACTACTAAAAAGGAAAAAGAAAACTACTACTAGGGTGGGGGAGGGGCAGCCGGACCACCGGATCTGGTGGCGGAGGCGGCAACCCCTCAAGGTTTTTGGCTTCTGACTTGCTTTGCCTTTTGGCTTCCTGGAGAAGGAAGTTTAGAGAGAGAAGGAAGCTATCTTCTTTGCATAAAATATTTGATTAAGGAGGTTCGGAGGTTGAGGCATTACGAGATTCCACCATCAACCACCGCAGATTCTAACAATGAGTTTTGCTAACATTTTGATGGCTTTGATTTGGATTCGGTAGATAGATTGCATTTACTTGGATGAGTTATTTTTTGTTCGATGTTTATATATGTCTTCGAACTTATGACGTATTAATTGACATTGCATCATATCGACTACATAAGGGCTTTGAGTGGAAATTTTGTTTTGTCATGCACATATTTCATGCATTTAATTATATCCATGTACCAAAATTAAATGTGATATTTCCTTGGCGAAAAGTAGTTGTTGCTTGATTTATTTAATTGTTTGACTAATTATTTATGTTAGTTATCTGACTTTCAAATGTGTATATATATGGAAAAAGAAAGGTTTGAAATGTGTATACATAAGAAAGGTTATAAATGACAGGTATCATATAAAATTAATTTCCTTGTAGGTTATATTATAAATTTCTATTTCCTTATAATCTATTTATTATAATTTTTTATGCAAATAGTATTTTGAAACTAAAATGTTACCGCCAATAAAAAATAATTAAATATGAGTCATTGCTTTTTCTACTAGATTATAGTCCTTCTTGCTTCCACGTTCCAACATATCTGTTGTATGAGCAATCAACCCGCACGAAAATAACTTATCTCTTTCTATTTTTCCATAAGAAAACAAAAAGTCATACAACAAAATTATATAAATAAATTATTTCTGGCCCCCACTTAATTAGTGTCAAATGACTTTTTTCTCACCAAAAGACAAGTAATTCTATTGGGCTGAGATCGCGTAATCTCAACCGTACACAAAACAAAATCGGGCCTATGGAGGGCCGAAGTGAGCCTCTCCTTCCCAAGGTCCAGCCCAGTTGCGTCCAGAAGCACATGCCAGCAGTTCCTATGGGCCTCCGAGATCTAATGCATAGAATAGCGGGTCTCGTTAACGTACGCCGGGTACGAGAAAAGGCCTTTTGGGTTGTACTTATATTTCCGCCTAAAATATTAGCTCATCTGGGACCCTTTGATCCTTAAATCCAACCATGTTTCTGGGGCCACAATAACCTTGGAATCCTTGGACCCCCACAAATGCCCTAATGGAATCACTCTCTTCTCCTAGAATGGTCATGTAGTAACACCCATGGGTGTATCCCAATGGTTGGGGCTTGGGTCTCTATGGGCGGGAGCCACGGTTCGAAACCCGGGGGCGCGCAGTGTGGGGATGTCTTAGGGGGTACTATGAGGTTTATTCCCCTGGTTTCTTCCCGGTCCCTTGTGTGTCCACCGGGTACGGGCCGACCCAATTGCATCCTGGCGCTGGGTACCGTGACTTACCTCCCGGTCCAATCCTGTGGTGTCAGGCGGACGGGGCGCCCAAGGCTGGCGCACAACCTTTTATATTTGGTACTCCTAGTAGTTCAAATGAGGCAAAAAGAATTCTTACCATCACTTACATCCGTGTTGGGTTAAAAATTATCCACCCTACCGTAATTTTTTAAATCCACCCCTCCTATTGAAATGACCAAAATAGACCAAAATTGGAGGGATGAGTTGGAAATCTAAACGGTTGAACAGTCAAATCATATTCCAGTCCGGGACAGGGACTCGTCCGTAATTTTCCCGCGAATTTTACTCCACCAGCAATTTCCACCGTCCCTTTAATTTTCCCTCATAATCATCATCATCATGATGGCTAATAATTACCACCCTCGCCTCCCGCTCATCATCTCCATCAATCCTCTCCTTCACCAAGTTGCTACAGACGAATTTCCAGGTCTGCAATTTCCCCCTGTTTCCCCAATAAATCGATCGTGTTTATATTCGTATGTAAAATATAATGATACGCGTTTGAATTCCAGGCTGAAACGTAGAAATGTTTGCATTTTTTTTTTGAAATTCATCGTTAATGTTAGGGTTTGGCATTTCGAATTGCATGATATGATCCACACAGCGGACCCCACGTGTCGAATAATGATGATTTTGAATGAAAACTTGACAAAATGAGCATGATTTTAAAGAAAGATAAAGGCTTGATTGTTGGTGGTGTTGTTGTTGTAATGTGTTAAGGACATTTGGGATTTCTTATGTTTGGTGGAAAGTTGTGATCGTTTTGGATATTGAGGAATATAAGGTGAGTGTAGTTAATGATTTGATTGTTTAGGGAGCTTCATGTGATATCGAGAATTGTTCGCGTGGAAGTGGCCGAAATGGGGATTCCACATGTCAAATCGATAAATTCATGGGGTTTCATGGCTAGCTTGTCTTCCGCAGCTTGTGAATGGTTCCTGATCTTTATGCTGTTCTTGGATGCTGCATTGTCATACTTGCTTACCCGATTCGCCAGCTATTGCGATTTGCAAATTCCGTGTCCATTGTGTTCGAGGATCGAGCACGTGTTTGGTGAAAACAAGCGTGGCTATTATTGGAAGTTGTTATGTTGCAATCACAGAGAAGAGATCTCATCTTCAGTGTATTGTTCTGTCCATAATAGGCTTGCTGATATTCACGCCGTGTGTCCAGACTGTCTCATGTCCGTTTCTAGGATCAGTAAGTTTAACTCAGAATCATATCGGCTGTTGGTTGCCAATTTGGGGATTGATTCCGAGGAATCGAATGTGAAGAGCTTACTGTTGCCTAAGAACTGCTCTTGTTGCGACGCACTGCTAAAAGCTAAATCAAATGCTCTGAGGATGCTCCAAGCAGCTCCAGTTGGGAATGGAGCTTCTAAAGCAAATGTCAAGCCTCCTTTGCCTCGTGCCCCAGGCCGTAGTCGTTTCAGCAGACGTGACAGCCTTAAGAGGATAAGAGATAAGATTTCGGGACCATCAAAACCACGTCTAGGCATTGCTGCGGCTGCTACTGCTGTTGATTCGATGTGTCATGTTGGATACACGGAATTAAAGATTAGTTCAGATACGGAGTCTGACTTTGCGTTTTCTGATGATGATGATATACCATCTGTACATCATGGAAGTGTTGATTCCAGGACAGAGTTTGAGATGCAACAGGATCTACAAAAGCTTCCTAACGGAACTATTGATGATCATTCAAATCCAGAAAACCAGAATCAAACTTATGAACCATCAAGTGAGGCCAATTCTGAACCATTTTTCCATGAAGAGGGTGGTTTGGAAGAACACGACGTTGCTGAACTCAATCAAACAACAGTTACTTCCAGGACACTGGAACATGTATCTATTGATGACGGCCAACAACGCGTGGAGAATCCTATGCTTTTAGAGGTTCTTTCGCTTGGCAATAGCAGTTCTCCAGCAAATGTTACAAAAGATTCCGAGAACTGTAAGTGGAAGCTATTTTTTTCTGTATATATTTTAGAATTGTGAACTCATTTGGTTTAAAAATCAGTCTCAATACATGATATTTTTGCATAACAGATGTCACTGCAAATGAAATGAATGAAAGCATATCAGTAGCCAGTGCATCAGGTAGTTCAATGTCCAACGAAATGAATTCATCAGTCACATTCACTAATACTGACGAAGATAGGATGTCACCTAGTATGATGCTGGTGCCAATTAGAACCAAGGATTCTAGGAGACCCGAAGGAGCTCTGATGAACTCACCGCTGTGGCTATCTTCTTCTGATAGGAATTTCTCTCCCAGATTTTCTAATTTCTCACCAAGATTTTCCAGCCCAAGACTGCAAAGGAACGACAGTTTGGGGTCTGATGCAGTGGACATGCTTCAACTGGCTTCTGCCCTGGAAAGACACGATGGCCGTCGTGAATCTGTAGATGGAATCTCTGTAAAAGAAATCGAAGGGGAATCAGTTGTTGATCGTCTAATGCGGCAGGTTGAGTATGACAAGAAATGCATGAAATCTTTATTTAAGGAATTAGAGGAGGAAAGAGGCGCTTCCGCCATTGCTGCTAATCAGGCAATGGCTATGATCACACGGTTGCAAGAGGAGAAGGCGGCACTTCATATGGAAGCCTTGCAGTACTTGAGAATGATGGAGGAGCAAGCGGAATATGACATGGAGGCGCTAGAAAAGGCTAATGAACTGCTTGCTGAAAAAGAAAAGGAGATCCAGGACTACGAAGCAGAGTTGGAGATTTACAGGAGTAATAATCATAATCACGTAGATGAACAAACGGTAGATGATCCGCGTAGCAGTGAAAATGTAGAAACCAAGATGGCTGACAACGCTCACACAACTACTGATGATTCAAAAGCTGACAACGGGGATCATGATTTTGAGGGAGAGAGACGTTATATTTCCCGATGTGTGGAAAATCTGGAGAGGGAATTTCATCAAATTCCTAGGAATGAGACCTCCGTAAATTTGGAAAATGGTCACTCTTCTGATAGTTTGATGAAAGGAGCTGATAATGGGGAGGAGCTACCCGAGGATATTCAGATTGATATAAACCAACACAGTGGAGAAAATGGATGTGGAAGCACATTAGATAACTGTACAGATGACGTAACTGAACTTAAAAATAGGCTGCAAACACTTGAGACCAGCCATATTGAAATCCTCGAGCATGCTATGAAATCACTCGGGAATGGGAGCGATGGATTGAATTTCCTTCAGGAAATAGCTTTTCAATTGCGAGACCTAAGGAACTTTGCATTGAAAAACAGGTGCACGTCCTGTTATATCGCATTTTCATTGATTTAAATTATTCCACGAACGCTACCATGGTGTGTGCATTTTAGATAATACTGTGTTAAGGTTTTACAAAACTATTTTCTATGCATTAAGGTATTAGCTTGTCTAATTGTTGGTTCATCCTTGTCCATTAGGTCTGTTCAAAAACTTTTGTATTCGTGTAGGTCATTAGGTCAATCTACACTTGGCTGCCATAATTTCTCTTCAAACTTCGAGTTCTAGATGTGTTTCCATACTAAACTATTTATTAGTTCCATGTCTTTGTTAATGGATTGCTTTATTAGGGTAAATGACTGAATTTCTAGTTGATTCTCCTGCATAGTGTGTGAAATTGTACAAGCTAAATGGACATCATAGAACTCTGGTTTAAAGAGATGAGAACAATAGCTATTATGAAATATTGATTAAGCTTTCTGCTGGTGTTTAGTATTCTTTCACCATTTTTTGGTTCTATGTATGTTCAGTCAATTTTATTAGAATTAACACATGTCCTGATACTTCTGGCTTGATATGCTAAAAAATTTCGTTGATTTTTAACCTTTTCCCGACGATGCAAAATGGCAGATAATGGAAGAGAAACAATAGAGGCAAATTTGCTGTTCCTCGACACAATTGCACTGGAGTTCATTTATTGTACAGATTATTTGTAGGTTGACATGTTTTTCCTCTGCAATTTCGATTCTTTATATTTGCACTCTGTTCGAGCCCCGGTAGAGTTCCAGTCTCCGTGCGACAGGTGATCGGACTCTACCGGATGTAGAAAATTTTGTTGGAGGATTGCCTAGAAAAGAAGGCGTTGTCTGTACTGTGTAAATGAGGAATCATTGTACAGAAGTGTGTTGGCTTGATATGTGTTTCTCTACTCAAGTTGCTGTATAAGTTTCATTGACATGCGTTATATGGAATAGAGTTTCGACATATCTCTATTCCTATCTATAAATAGTTGCTTGTTTATAATTGTCTACTCGTATATGTTTTCGTTAAAGCCCTAATGAGGTATTGGGTTAATGCTAGGAAAATTATATCTTAGGTGCGATATAGGATTTGCTATATTCTATTCCAATGTATAGATAGATGCTATTTTAGCTTCGTCTATACATTTTTGTTATCAGGGACAATACGTTTGCAATATTGTTGGCAATTGGATTCATGTTTTGAGGCTAATACTGAGCCGAATTTGTGAAATTAAAAAATTACCTTCAGAGCCGAATTATCTTCCGAGTTCGGAACTAATCACCACTTATCATACTATTGCCTACGATTTTGCGTTCCGAGCTCAGAACATATCTAATTAATTCGACTAATTTTCTGGGCTGAAATTCCAGGTTCGGACCAGATTATCAATTCGGATCCAGAAATCCCCGTCCCGATGATCTGCACGACGTAAGAACTTCAGGTTCCGAATACTAGTTCCTCATTCAGAACTGGAAATGTGGTGAAAAAAGATAAATATTTACAATAATTAGGACGGGAAAGTGAGGGAATGTCGGAACCAGTACGAGATTGTTTCATCCTCCGAGGCCAAATATTTGTTCCGAGATTGAAACATTTTAGTTGATCTGACATATGTAGAGACAGTTACTTGTACAGGTTATTTGTACAATTTTTGGTAGTTTTTGGTTACCTGTATATTTCTGTTAGTAGTTAGTTAATATAGAGGTTATTTTTAGTAGTTAGTATCTCCTGTTGAGACCTCTATTGTACATATGGTAGACCTCTTTACTTTTTGTATATAAACCCCAAGCTTGTACCTCTTCAAATTATTAATTCGATATGCAGAAAATTTTCCCAAGATACTTTCTCTTTTGTGAAGCAGTTATCCTCGCGTTCATAGCTAGTTTAGAGTTATGAGATTCAGCTTCTTGATGAATCTGATTTGATTTAGACTGAATCTTCATGGTATCCGAGTCACATTGTTTTGAGAGCTTGATTTTGCTTTTTTGGAGGCTATGGCGAATGCGAGCTCATCCAGCACAGGAGATGACGCACCAGCCTCTACGAATACCAGACTGAGGCAGAGAGAGTATACTGTAGATGAAGAAGGATTCCTAAGATTAGAGTGGAAGATCCTTTGTATCTTCATCCTGGAGATTATGTTGGACTGTCATTGGTGACAGATTTGCTGACAGAGATGAACTACATGACATGAAGTGTGGCTATGATGACGGCTTTGGAATCTAGAGACAAATTGTGCTTCATAACAGGTGAGTTTACTATTCATGCTGCTAATTCACCCGTTTATAAGCAATGGAGAAGTCAATTCGACTCTAGTATCTTGGATTAGGAACTCTATGAGTAAAGAGATCTCTAGAAGCTTTG
>JAULKK010000007.1:2615032-2626999 GCA_032355705.1 Rubia peregrina
GGGGGCTTTGTCTTGTAGGTCGGACGCGATTCGGAGATCACGAAGAGAGATTCACATCGGTGGAAACAGATTCATCAGGTTTCTAACTACACCCTTTTACATGATAAAAAAATAAAAAAATAATAGTTAATTTCAAGATGATTAAACAAGGATTGATTTAGATGCGTCTGACCTCATATAAATAGCCCTCATTTCATAATCAGAGACTAGTCTATGTACTTAATTTCAAAGTTTTTCTTCTTCCAAACCGTCATCACCCAACAAATAGAAAATATTCTCTCCGTTCAGCTATGTTTGGCACATTTTTAGTCAACTTTCTCAAGGCATGTTTGACCATAAATTTCATTTAATATATAAGTAGTAATATCATCATGTGAGGTATCGTTGGACTCTTCGTAGCAAGTACTTTCCAAATATTAAAATTTTACCTGATATTAACATACGTAGCAAAAGTTAGTAATGGTCAAACATGTCTTGAGAAAAAAATGTAAAAGAAAAAGTGTGTCAAACTCTTTTGAACGGAGGGAGACTCAAAATCTGCATTAAAATAAGTTTTGATAAGGAAATTTTATGTGTGGTGGGGACACTGTGATGACACAAATTAAAGGGTCGGTTTACGTACGTGCACTCTAGATCAGGTGGACAAAACACATATGAACAAAAGATTACCATACTTTATGCACTTCATTTTTTGTTAATTCTAAATTTACATTACAGCTGCCTAACACTCTCCTCCTCTTCGAATTCTTATTTACTTGTATCCACTCAACTTATTTCTAGTCTCCACCGACATTAAAATGTGTCTCAATAGGCACTTACATTCATATATGATTATTTCTATGCATCTTATTATATTGGGTCGCTTTATAATATTTTAATTACATAACTATTGGGATGCTTAATTTATAATTGTCATAATATTCATCTATTAGGATGCTTATAGATGTCCTGATAATTTGCATATTGGGTCGCTTTGTTATGTCTTAATTACATATATATTGGGACAGGTCTTAATAAGCGTCACACAAAATTAGGACCTCTAATTTATTAGGATGTTTTTTTTATAAAACTTTCCCTATATAAGCGTCCTAATAGACATTTTTTATTGTGGTGTTGTTTTAAACTGACTAACTGTTAGACATGGTTATTTTATAATTGATGTAATTAATGGGTACTTTGATGTTTATTTTTGTTTATTACAACGAGATTCCTATAAATTTGAAAAAGTTTTAAAGTGTGTCGTAGCATATAAATAATTATAATTTAACCCTAAAAGTTATTGAAACGATGTTTTTCATGATTGATTTAACCGTTAGTCAATCTAATAGGCAACTTTCTCATTAATAGTGTTTATCATTGAGCAGACTTAGTCGTGGAAGATGGCCTTTCTAAAATTAACGTATATTTTAATTTAAATACTATTGTTTTTTGTTTTTTTTCACATAACATTTCTCGTATTTACACATCAAATATATTCCATTATATTTTAAAGTTAAGATTAACGTACTGTTATTAATAGATGAAATACTTTTCTCGTAGGAAATGTTAGGAATAATAGTGTCTTTATGAAAATCATTTCCTTATATGAAATATTATAGTAGATGATAAATTTCTTGTAAATTGTAGCTCTTTCTCCTGCTTGATATGATTGAACTTCACGCCAGCAACTACCGGTAATGCGGCGGCGACGGAAAAATTGGTGGCGTTTAGGATTTTGGAAGATTTTTTAATATATGCATATAAATATATCCATAAGAAAAACTAGCGGTTAATTTAGCAAAAGACAATAGTTTTCAGTGTAATTCTGGGACTGAAAAAAACATGAGAAAGAACTATGTTCCCAAAACACATACTCCTATGTTGCACGATAGTGGATATAGATCCATCAGACAAAATCACATCAATAAAATCAACAAAGGTAATATCATAAAGACGATCCTTGACACCTATTATTTAATATGAATCCAGTATTAAGAATTCAAGGTAAATCAAACTTAACCGACAATTTTAAGGGCTTTGTAGTTAAGAAAACATATTCATAGTCATAGTACTCTATTGTGCATTGGATATACAAAAAAATTCCAATCAAAGTCGATCAGAACGATTGAGGCGTTGATGAATGCAAGAGATGATAATTGAAATAAGGATTACAACAGAAGCAACGGCCTCATTCAAATCCCTGCCCTTGATAAGTGTTTTACCACTTCTTTTTTTAACTACTTGTGATTTTAAAAATCCAGTATCTTAAATTACACATACTATAATATTACTAAAAAAAATAGATATTCTAAAAATATACAATTCGATGATTTAATTTAACAAGATCTCACACGAAATTTTTTAAATAAATATATTTATGAATTTTTACAATCTAAACAGTATAATAGTGAAATAGGACACTTATAAAGGGATGGACGGAGTAAAACTGTCAGCTCTATCCACAAATATTGTAGCAAATTACGGGATGTTTTCTCTTTCTTATAATTAAAAGACAAAAAATATGATTGACATTTATTTAAATTGAATATTCAGATTAAATATGAATTTCGTTAATTGTAAATATTAATAGAGTTCTTCTCTTGAAAGACGGTCTTTCCATAAGTTATTAAAAAGTCAGGGTTTAAACTACAAATTAGAAGAAATAATGATAAAAAATTTGGGTTGTATTAATCGATCGGATCATAAACTTATAACTAATGCACGTTGCATAATAAATTTTAATATTACAACTAAAACCTTTTACTTTTCTATAATTCTCATTCAACCTCATCTTTCCATATACCTGGAAAGATGGCATGTCCCAGAACTTTGTCATAATAATAAGCGTTTCCAATCATCCATTCAATATACAACCTCAGTTTCGTTGGATGTGGCACCGTGGTCTTAGATGCTTGGATTTAGGTGAATGGAATTAGTGGATGCACTTCAATTTAGAAAAGAAAAGGTAGAATGTGTGATTGAAACTGCAGGAATTTTTCCATAAAAGAAAATGTGTCAAATTCATTTTAAAAAATGAAAGTGTGTCACATCCAATGAATAGAGGACAGTAGATTACATTTGAGATTCTGGTTCGGACAGTAGATACGTGGGAGAGATATGGATAATATGAGTGAATAGTTAAAATTATGTGAAGACAAAGCAAATCATAGACATCCAACTGGTTAGTTGGGATATTGCATGCTTAATCAAACTCTTCTCGCCTGACTCATCGTTAATTGACACTGCTAAACTTGGCCAAAGTCATAACAATATTAATTTATTAATCCTAACTTTGCAATTTTCTGGTTGGAATATTCAATTGGAGGTTAATGCTGCTCCATTTCTTTATTAATTAATTGTATTTATAAGTTTAAAAAAGCAAAAAAAGAAATATATGGCGTACGTTGTACTGTGTACAACGTAGTTGACGGGCAGCCAGATCCGAATAGCTGTCCTGGTGCCGAACCAATATGTACAAGTTTTTTTTTTTTGAAATGATTGTATACAAGCATTAATTCCACTGCAGAATATTTTAATATATAGTATACTAACCTCACTCAAAATTACTAAAGAGACGATATTGAAAGTTATTAATTAAAGGATTGTCAACTTTGTAAATTATGCACTTAAATAGTATTTAAGTATAATTAAATTCAAAAATACCCGGAGATTTTCAAAAAGTATCAAAACAATTACGAGTTCTTCGAAAGTGCTGAATCAACCCTAAGTATTTGTCCCATGTTGTGAAATAAATATAAGTATTTGTCGAATGTTACCATTATCTCGAGTTAATGTCAAAACTAATGTCAAATTTGCAGGGTCATTTTGGTGCCTTCACGAATCCATAAGCATTGACACTTTCACAAAACTCTTGGTTGTTTCAGCTATTTCGAAAAAACATGCTAGCGTCATCTTCGCACATTTCTCTATCATATATTTTAGGGAGATATATAAATATAACCCTATAAAACTTCAATAAGTGCACATATAACCCTAAGATAAATTTTAGTGCAAAAATAACCCTAACTACTTTATATAAGTTTAAATATAATCCTAAACACTATATTCCGGCTTTGACTGGACATTTTCACCATTGACCCACTAGAAATTACCAAAATACCCTTTGAGCAAATTACAAAAATTAAAAGGACAACAATGCCCCCTCCCTCCCTTCACACACAACAGAGTTAGCCAGCTTCCGACCCAGACCCTCCTCTATCTTGACTCGTTCCGGGAACTTTCACAGCATGGCTGCGTCCAGCGAGTCAAACAGCACGCCCCTGCTCCACCAGCATCACAATCTTAGGGCTCAGCCCCTTCACCTGCCGGAGAAGCTCTTCTCAGATATTCTCCGTCATCACGCCCTCATCTGGAGGTCTTAGGGGTCAAACAGCACGCCTCTGCTCGCCCTTGCCGAAGATGGGAGTCAAACAGCACGTCCCTGCTCCACCACCATCACAATCTTGGGGGTCACCTCATTCACCTGCCTGAGAAGCTCGTCTTGGAGATTCTTTGTTGTCACGCCAATCCTCCCCTACAAAATCTGTGAAAGTTGTGATCTTTAGCACCGCCAGTGGCTTCTCAGCCTATTTCTTCGTCGCAAGCGCGTGGAGTAAATGCATGCACTGCCCGATTTCCAACATATGAGCACTGATTGAAGCACGACGAAACCTCGTAGAGCATCTGAGTTCCCGAAACGTTGCTCATTTCCTCGAATCGGGTCAGATTACCCAGCTACTCGACCACCTTCTTTGTGAATCCTAGCCCGCATGAGAATTTTGCTATGCCTAGGTCTACTGTCGTGCTTCCAATGTTTCCGGAAAAACATGCCAAAGTTCATCGGCTTGCAACAAATCCTTGTGGGTAACAGTGGTGGAATGGTCGGAGAAGGGAACCTGAGGCGGCAAACAATTTCGGCGGCGGCGAATGGAGAAAGGAGGAATCGGGTTTGAGCGAGAAGGAAAAAAGAAAGAGAAGGAGAAAGGAGAAAAGAAGAGGAAGGGTTGGGGCAATGTGGTCATTACCTAATTGGTAGTTTTTCATAATTTTTAAACATAAATCGGTCCAGGGGTAAATTTATCTTTTAAACATAATCTGGCCTTAAACTGTCAGAAAATGTTATCTTGGCACATACACTAACAATATGGGGTTATATTTGCACGGTAAATCATCACAGAGTTATATTTGCACTTGTGTGAAGTATGTGGAGTTATATATGTGCACTTTTCTCTATATTTTAAATTTATATTTTCTATAAAAATATATTTAAATAGATTTTATTACATGTTTAACCTATATAATATGTAAATTAATAAATATAATATATAGCCTAAAAGATATCGTGATTGTTTAATAAATTTAGAAAATTATACCGTAATTTAAACATGATTTGAATTATCACCTTCAATTGCATGTGGACTAATTAAATTACATGCGTGAAGGGATTAATTAGCAAGTAAGTACTGGTGGCAATACAATATATTATACATCTACAACAGTTCAATTGAGTAAATAATAAGCAAACAGTCTTCCATATGATAATAAATCAATTGAAAAAAGGTAGATCCTACAGAAAGGGAAGCAATTTAATTATAGCCGGCCTTTTATTATATAATATAACAAAAGGAATGAGTCTCCAAAGCCACTCTAATTACTAGTAATAATGATATTGGACATGGTTAATTAGTGAATGCAAGTGTATTATGTATATATTATGTCCAAAATATTGTACATTTGCTTGCTTTCAAAACAAAAGAAAAAGAGTGTCCCTTTCTATGGAGAGTATTTCGTTATCCTGTATTTCATTGGAGTTTATTTAATTATATTATTTTTGCATTTTGAAATTAAATTTGCATTTCTTATTTTTCATCACTAACAAGTTTAATGTATTGGTAGTTATAATAATAATAATAATCACATAATAGTATTAAGAAAAAATATCAAAGATTATTTTAGATTCAATTATATATGTTGATGTCTGTAAAATATGAACGGCTGATTTCATTGATGGTACAATGGTACAATATATAGGCATTATGTACAAAATCACAAATGGAAAATGATTCTATCTAGGGTACACATAGTAGGGATGAGTAGGAGGCAACACGTGAGAAAAGTCATCGGTGGACTAGCGGATGGCCTGAGCGGCGGTGACCATCGCTGCCTGAACGGCGGCCTGGAAGACACCAGCATTGGCAACGGAAAAATCTAGCAGAAGCGGAATGCCGGGAACCTTGAGCAGCGACAGTGGGAGACCATGGGCGGCGAGACCAACGTCGGCGAGCAAAACCTGGGCGGAGGGCAGATCGGCTTCGAGGTGAAATTCTGGAGCATCATTGTTTGCGGCAACAACAAGGTCGGCGGCAACATCAAGATCCTCGAAATTGACTTGATTGTAGAGACCCATAATGGCGGTGGAAGCAGGCAGCAATGGCAGCGTAGAGGTTTTCAATAGTGGCAACGACAGTGCAGAGGTTTTCAACGGCGGCGGTGGCAATTCAGCTACAGCGGCCCGTGGGTCGGAATGTGGTCGGTGGCAGCAGTTTTTAGGGTTTGGAATATCTTAGGGTTTCAGGACTTTTACCTCTAATATCATGTAAACTATGAACGGTTGATTTCACTGATGGTGTGTAGAAGGGTACAATATATATAGGCATCAAAAATGGAAAAAAAAAGGATTATATCTACGATACAAGATATACACCAAATATAATAAAAATATCTCCCGAACAATGTCCTTAAATATAATTTTGTGTTAAACAATCAACCATCAACCATAAATAAAACCCTAATACAGTACAAACACTTTTAGAAAATGTCAATAAATCAATTAAATTATTTGCAGCCAACAACGTTAACCAATAAACAGACCCATGTTCTCATGACCACGACCGTGTTTATTCTTGACAATTCATTTTACACACATTGAACATCCAAATCAAAGTCACCAAAAAATGCCAAACATCAGCCGTTTAATTAATTTAATTAATTCCTTCCTCTAAGATCCCTTTCCTCCAAGATCATCATGAGAATAATCTCCTCCCTGTCTTTATAAATAACTAAGAAATTAGCCCCCTTGATCCCATATCCCCTCTCGTCAAATACATACTAATCCAACCCAATAAATCTCTGATTAACAAATTTCCATGGATTCAAAGCATGAAGAAGACGTTCATAATCTTGATCTGGGAATAGGAAGATCCTACGAGTGCGTTTTCTGCAAAAGAGGCTTCAACACTGCTCAAGCTTTAGGAGGACACATGAACATCCATAGGAAAGATAGAGCAAGAAACAAGCCAGTAGCTTCTTCTTCTTCTTCTTCAGCAATTTTCAACTACTCCAATATTTCCAGCAGCAATCATGTTATTCATCCCCATGACTTCTACAACCACCACCACCACCAACAATTCATGATCCATCAGATACCGGCGGATCCCGGGTATCCCGTGAACCCGAGCCACCAGGCCGGGTTCGGGCATGATCAATGGAGCATGAGCTCGATGCACCATCATCGGGTGGAGGGTGACAGTGAGAAGGTCGAGAGGAGAAGAGGCCGCGGCGGTCAAGAGGAACAGGAGCTGGATTTGGAGCTCCGACTGTAATTTCTTTTATATAATGATGATTAATGAAATATATGAGAGTATGTTTTTTTTTCTTTTTATAACTATGTAAGTGTTGAATTACAAGTTTGTTCGATTTGTTTGAGGATCATGTTGTTTGTATAGGTTTTGGAAGCTCGTGTTCAACTTTTTGTGCTAAAGGTGCTCCATTTAATTTCGTGAAAATATATATATATATATACAATAAAGTTTTAACATATGAACTTTGTTATTAAGGTTTATTAGTTTAGAAAATCCTTTTCTTGAGAGAAGAGTTATGGAGTCGGAAAGCTCAAGGGATGACAGGGGCCACCAGCATGTATCATGCATGGATTATTCACTTTCATGAGGTAATTAAGTACACCTTTTTTTTTAAAAAATTCAGGTTCATTTTAATTAGTCATCATTTCTTTTTTTCTCCTTTCAATATAATATATCTAACTTCAATCCTACTTTTTAGCATGTTTAGGGGACAGTATTTATTTTGCTTCAAATGCAACAGATATTTATTTTGCAAAATTTCACATTTACTTTTCTTTGTTGAACTCATTAGTTTGTGCATTAATCGAATTCATCTTCTCTGCAATTAATATGAAGAATCGACTATTCACTCTTAGCTAAATATCTATTTTAGAGAAGGGTATGGGAAATATGTTGAAGAATAAGAGTACTCAGAACTTCTAAAATAGAACAAAATGTCTACTATATAAATCTCTTAAGCTTGCTTCAAATGTCATTTACAGTTTCGTTAAAATTTAGTTCAGTTCAATTCATTTTGATTCGGTGAAATTCAGTATAATGTAGACCTATAGTTACTCATTTTCATTTTATTTAAATATGTCAATTCAATTAAGTCAGTAATTCAACGTATTTCTATTATTGAGATTTCTCCTCAAATTCCAAAAATAGAAAATGAATGACTACTCAAGAGTATTTGGTTTATAAATGAGAAACTCAAGAATTAGTCCACGAATTGTTAAACAAGATTCATGAAACGGAAAACTTTAGAACTGCACTTGAACTCTCATAAGTAGAGAGAGATGGAGAGACAAGGAGATTTTCAAGAATGCGACAAAATGTGATCCTTCCTAGTTTGCAATCTAATCTGGTGATTAGCGTGATGTAATTTCTGATATTAGTGATTTATCTGACTCATTAAAATTATTTTATTTCTATTAATGGTCACTTTTTATAAATCACGTTAAATTATGTATTATGTATTATGTATTATATTTTTATTGTTTTTCTTAGTTATCTTAATCTGTACAAGGGAATTATTTCCCAACACCTACTTCCCATGTATATATCTATGAGTACTGATTTGCTTGAATATGCATGCAGAAACTTAGAACTTAAATACTACTCCATATTATCTTCCCTGTTCTCTGGAGCGGATCTGATCTGATTTGATCTGATCTGAAATAAATATAAATATACTGAATTAATTTGAAATGAACTGAAATAAGTATAAATATACTGAACTGATTTTAATAAAATTAAATTGAAAATAAGTTTATTTCTTAAAAGTAACTAAAAAACTGAAATTTATTTCTAAGAATTTATATCAGTTTAAAATAGTGTAAAAAGAAAAACATTTATCAAAAAAACTATGATAAGCTGAACTGCAATGAACTGAACTGATATGAACTGCAGTGATTGAATTGATCTGAACTGCATTGAGCCGAACTAAATTAAAAATAAGCTTACTGAAAATAGTAACAATATGACTCAATTAATCTAAATTTCATCATAAGCAACCAAGGCCACGACCAAGGAATCTTCGAATTACACAATTTCATAATTTCCAGACTCATCTTTATCAAGGGTAAACTTGACATTTCATTAAATCGAACCATGATCATAGTTGATCAAATTTTCTAGTGAACTTAGGAACATATGTGCACTTTCAAAAGATTGAAAAAAAATATATCTACACCAATACTACAACTGTGGATATAAATGCATATTATTCTTTATTTTTTTCTTACGGAGGAGTAGTAAACGATAGAGGGTGGGGGGAGGACTCCTACAGGTTGGCTCTTAGTATGCTACATTCACTCAAAAGTCAAAATTATGTTCTACAGGTTGGCTCCTCACCAGACTTTTCAGGATTGAACCGCATGTATGTGGGACTACCTACATCTGGTTAGATCCAATTTTTGTTTCTTTCTTTTCATAATGTTGGATTTAATTAGGATCATACGAAAATTTAAATTTTATGTAAACGCTTACATTACATGGGAATAAAGCGGTATAGGTACTTTATTAGTTCTGGTGATAAATTTAAATTTCAGTAAAAATAGTCTACATTAATATTATTTCTATCTATTTTTCAAAAAAATTAAACGATTTTATTTTTATAATATACTCTCTCCGCATCAGATGTGCACATTTATGCATGCGTTAATCAATGCATTTGACATGTTTATTATCATATTTTGTTTGGTTGATTGCTAGTTTTAGTTAGGCTTACACGACAAATGGTTTAGATGACCATTATTGGGGTTTTAAATCTAAATCCCAAGTTTTGTAGATATAATTGAATCTAATGGACACTTTGTATTCACGAGTACCTTGATTCTCCTTTGTGAGTTTACTAGTAAGTTGCTCGTGAATATATCGAAATCATTTTGTAAAAAGCCATCCGCGAGGGTGGTAGAAGATATTTGAAGGACATTAGCGAGAATGGTAGTAGACATAAGGCCACAAACCAAAAAGCGTGGTAGTAGATGGAATTGAGTCGGAAAAGACGGAGTCGGAGTTCAACGAGGTAAAAATGGAAGGTATCGTCAACAACCATGAACCAGCCAAACTAGCGTGCCTGTGTCACCTAAATCATTCTAGAGCCTAAGTAATAACACGGACCGCGCCGTTTCACACAGTTCGTATCGTTTCAACATCAAAATGTAAAGTTTAGCCCAGAGGGTGCGAAGAATGACATGGCTCGCACCGTTACAGTTTTTAAAAAAGGTTCCAACCGACGGCCAGCGGAAAATGACACTGGGTGCATGATCAAAAGTTCATAACGGGGCACCAGTCGAGGGCTAGTACCGGCCGACACGACCCGTGCCAGAACAAGGTAATACGGGTCGTGCCATGGTATGTGGTCCGTGTTAGCACAAAGGTAACTTGTTGGCAGGCCTTTGCCATTTTCCACTTGTCGTGTCAACAACGGTTGCTAGGGTTTAGAGTAGGGTAGGGAGAGAAAGAATCTCTTTCTTCTCTCTAAAATATTCTCTCTTCTCTTCTTTATTTTTCTTTTGCCCAAAGGCGTTGAATCCGATGAGATATTTGGGTTCAATGCTTAGGGAGTAGTTAATTAACTTGGGATTTGTATTTGTATTCACAATTTGGTGTTTGTTTAGTGAGATTCCTTATGTATACCTATTTCTATTTGTTCACGATTATTATGTTGGCTTATTAATTGCATGATTGTCATACTAAGACTGGCACACACCGTAGTCTACTTTCATGTTGGCGCAATTATTGATATTCTCTGGGAAGGAAACCAAGGTGTGTTTGGGGTAACGATAGTCCGGGATCGTATGGGTGTGTACATGTGGGTTGCCGAGTCAACGTTACGATCGACCATACACTAGTCTTAGCCGGTAAATTAGCCCGAAGGGTTACGGATAAAGATAGCCTTTAGTCTCTTAGGGTTTAGAAATAGCCATAATGTAGATATTGGAAAGTGGAGGG
Source organism: Rubia peregrina (assembly GCA_032355705.1). NCBI lineage: Eukaryota > Viridiplantae > Streptophyta > Magnoliopsida > Gentianales > Rubiaceae > Rubia > Rubia peregrina. The sequence continues at coordinate 2,626,309 of JAULKK010000007.1, forward strand.
TAAGAAGGAAGGCAAGTTGAATTATCTCTCTCTAGGGTTCTTCTTATTCGTCCTTCATTTAGTTCTTAGATCCATGTCATTTAATTCATTGAAGCCATGCTTTCTTCATGACTTTAGGAAATCCTAACTTGGTAGATAACACACATTATGTAAATACTGATCATATGGATTGTGCGGAATATATTTCTAGTGATTTATCTATTCCTATCTATAGATTATTGCTTACTTAGCTTTATCTATAGATATTTGTTAGAGTGTGTGATCATGTCTTGTATTTTGTCATATTGTGAATATGTAAATAAAGGATATTTACATCCGGGGTCATGAATGAAATAAATGTTTTACTACATGACCCGACCATAGTTCTAAGTTAGGAAGAATTTCCACTCTTCATATGCTATTCAAACCATAGGACCGACAGTATGTTCCAAACTCGGAACTGGCTAAGCCAAAATACCTTCCAAATTTGGAACATGAGTGATTTAAATCATTTTGAAGCATTTTTTTACCCGAGAGGAGACAGAAAGTAATTAAACCCGACGCAAGAACCAATAGTGAAACTCCAACCCAGAGTCAGAATATTTCTAAATTTGGAAGCTATTTTTGAGTTCGGAAAGATTTCCAAGGCCGAGACACAATACTAAGTTTCTAATTCTGAACCTAAGTAAGGCACGTGTCATCCTACACAGGT
>JAULKK010000007.1:2637433-2647501 GCA_032355705.1 Rubia peregrina
TTGAGAGTGGTTCTCACCATTGTGGAGAAAAAAGTGGAGTGTTTTAGTTGTGGTTTGAATAGCTGATGTGGAGGAGATAGATTGATTATTTAATGAATGAAAATCATAAGAATGAGTTGAGAGTGGTTCCTCCATTGTACATGCTCTAAGGTTGGACCTTTGGAACTGGTAAATGGGAGTATGGGCCAACCAACCCATACTTTATCATGCCACAACTAATTGAACGAAGGGGCAGATTTTACCATATAAATTAAATTGAATTCCCAAAAGGGTTTACTGACATTCATCGCTCTCTAGCATTTTCTTAATAGATTAAACTCAAATGTTTTTTTTATCATTTCACCATTAATCATCATTTTTTGCAATCTTACCCCAGCTTAAAATTTTCTTTAACAATTTTAAATACCTCGAGATATATTGTCATAGTATAATAAGAAATTGGGGTTATGGGAGCACTTTTCCAGTGAGAGAATAATAGTCTTGGTGCCACCTTTTAACGAAATTGCATGTTTCGTTCATATTTTGATTGATTGTGCCTAAAACACTCCCACATTAATATGAAATCTTTTCAATTGATTCTCATGTGATATTAGTCAGTTGAACCGAGCCAACATTTGTAGTGGTAGCGGTATTATCATTAGAAAACAGAGAACATGGAAAGCATGGATGATAAAAAAAAGATGGTAAGTATGATTGTATTGGTGGTGTTCGGAACATGGTGAGAGAGGCAGAATAAATATCTGAAAGAAGAAATCTGTTTAAAAACATCAATTTAACCTCAAAAAATGGTTACATTATAAATTTTAAATTCTCGATAACTGTTAACCAGTCCATTAACATCATTAAAACTTGTTGCACAAAATCTTTTTCACGTTCTCCAAGACACATGTTTGACTGTAAATATATGTAACTACAGACAATAACGACAGATAAAAAATTGATATTTAGAAACTACATGTTTTGACGAATCTAAAAATACCACATACGATAATATTATTGTTCATATATTTATTCAAATATATGATCAAAGTTTGACAACTTTGACTGTTAAATAGTAAATGTGTATATTCGCTTGGGCCGGAGGGAGTAGAAGCATTTCGTAATAGTTTAAAAATATATTTGGAACATGATGCAAAGAAAAAGGAAAAAAACATAGTAATTTCATCTTTAAAAAACACCTAAAATGGTCATTTCTCATTTCCAATAAGTTAATTTCATAATTTGCACTCGGCCACAAACTCAGTCCGACTCGGATCTTCTCCCTCGAGAGCCGAGCAAAACCCCCTCCACTTTCCAGTGTGCTAGCAAGCTCTGGCAACAATGGCGACACCCGCAAAGCCGTGGAAAGCCGAGTACGCGAAATCGTCTCGATCATCATGCAGGACCTGCAAGAGCACCATTGAGAAGGAAAACTTCCGCCTCGGAAAGATGGTTCAGTCTCAACATTTTGACGGCCTCATGCCGGTAATTACTCTCTCGCATTTTGTGATTTTCTCGCTAACTGCTGCTGTTAATTCTTCGTTTATTCGCTACGTTTATGTTCGTAATACACAAATTGCTTGATATTTCAATTTGGCCGTACTGTTCATGCTACTATGTGTAAATTTGTCATGCCTTTAGTATCGTTATTTTTTCTCCAGTTTTCGTTGCGATTTATCTTGTTGTGCTTGTGTATGAGCCTGATTTTCAGCTATTATCTTATGGAATTGCTGCAGATGTGGCACCATGCCGACTGCATTTTAAGGAAATCGAAGCAGATAAAATTGTATGTTTCGCTCTTTACTTTTTCTTTAACGACTAGAGGAATGATTTTAAATTTTAATATCTCTGTTGTTAGGTGTAGAAGGCTTGATTTCTGTTCATGTAATTCGTTTGTTGTAGGGTTGGCGATGTGGAAGGGTTGGATTCGCTGCGGTGGGAAGACCAGCAGAGGATTAGAACGTACGTGGAGAGCGGTGGTGGCGGTGGCGGATCATCTGCCTCTGCGGCCCCTGCTTCTGCAGTACCGAATGGAGTTGAGATCACACCATCTTCCCGTGCTTCTTGCCGCCATTGTGGTGAAAAGATTATGAAAGGAGTGGTATGCTTTTTGAATGATGAATTTCTTTCTTTATGTTTACACTCCTTGTTAGCGGCTATAGTTTTTAGATGAAAATGATATTTGATGATTGGAGCGGATCATGTGTGGATCAGGTGATGATATTGTTTTGGCTTCTTGTAATTGATTTAAACATCCAAGAGTGTATGCGTAGTTCTCTATGTTTGATTAAGATGCTAACAGAGACCAAGCTCTTGAGTAAATGGCTAATGGTTTTACAGTAGTTTAAAAAAAAAATAGTATTGAAGTATTTTAGCTACTATGTTGGAAAGCATTTCTCTGAAAGTGTAATCTTGTAACTATGTCAGCAAGCATGTGTGGATGAAATCTTTGTATTAAATTGCTCTCCATCTTTATTTAGGTCCGCATATCTACCAAGTCTGATGGTAAGGGTAAATCTTTGGCATGGCACCATGCCAAATGCTTTTTGGAATTAGCACCGAGTACAGAAGTAGAGCAATTGCCTGGGTGGGAAAGCCTCCCGCCTTCTGACCAGGAAGCTGTTCATGCCTCTGTTAAAACATCCTCTTCTGTCTCGAAAGGTAGTACATATATTATTCAAAAGAGGTGTAAATTTTCTTCCCACCTTGTCTGGTTTAAAACTGTGTATCGACTTTGACACGACACAGGTAAAGAAACATTACAAGAGTCAACACCCAAACCCAGTGATAAAAAGAGAAAAGCTGGTGACGCCAATGGTAAAACAAAACAAGCTAAAGCTGACACGACTTCTTCTGCAAGTGAAAGACAATCTGAAAATGTTGAAACTATCAATGTGGATAATGCATTGGAGGCGCAGTCCAGGGCACTATGGTCTCTCAAAGATGATCTTAAGAAACATGTTTCTACAGCTGAGTTGCGGCAGATGCTTGAGATTAATAATCAGAGTACAAGTGGCTCAGAACTTGCTTTTCGCGAGCGCTGGTAAATTTGTTGAGATGTGCAAGATACTACATCTGCCTATTACATTTTTCTAACGAATATTACAATGATGAATAATGAGATCATTTATCTTTACATAATTGGGGCGCTATTCAGTGTAATACCCCATTCTGTGAGTCAGAAATACAATTACTTATGCCGACTCTCTGTTGTCTGATATCCTATGCCTGTACATGCTACTTCCATTTCTCATTTCTTTTGTCTTCTTGATTGTCAGCACTGATGGCATGCATTTTGGAGCACTTGCTAGTTGCCCACTATGCGGTGGGCACCTTCATTATTATGAAGGAATGTATAAATGCCATGGTTATTTGTCAGAATGGGGAAAGTGTACATACACTACAACTGACTCACTGCGTGTCAAAGGAAAGTGGAAAATCCCTGAAGAAACTAGCAATGCTTATCTTTTGAAGGTATTTTGTTAAAAAGGCAACTTCAAGGGTGTGTTTGGCCGGACTTATAAGCTAAACACTTTTTAGTGTTTGGTAAAGTGTTAAAAAACAGCCTATTTTAAATCAGAAGCTATTTTTGGAGAAAAAACAGAAGCGGGTCTCCAATTGCTTTCAAAATAAGCCAGCATTCCTTACAAGTACAACTTTGCCAAACACACCCCTAGTGCCTTCAGCTTTCAATATGATTTCATTCCTCAGATGGGGCATGATTGAATTGAATCTGATTGTATTAAATCGATGATCATCAGTGGTACAAGACACAGGAGTCGAATAAACCAGTACGTGTACTTCCCCCACCAACACTTATGGTGTCTCCTAGTAAACAGGCTGCCAATGCTATGTCACATTCATCTATGAGTGAGAACTTAAGAGACCTCAGAGTTGCTGTTGCTGGGGAGTGGAACAGCATTGTGGTATGGTCAAATTTCTTTTTCCATAAGCTGTTTATGTGGAAAGTATTAGAGGTTCTTGAATAATTTCTGAGTGCAGAAGTCTTACAAGGGATTTTTCTCCAGGAGGTTTGGAAAAGAAAAATTGAAGAATTCGGTGGACAGATTCATGAGAAGATTAAAAAGGGCCAGTGCTTTATTAATTAATCCATTTAGCTGTCTGCATGATTTCTTTGGCAAATTCATGATATGAATCTTACTTGATATCAATACTTGCAGGCACAAGCTGCTTAGTTGTGAATGGGGATTTAAATAGCCAAGACACTGAAATACGGAAGGCAAGGTAAAAGACAATTTTAGAATGGTAATAAGAGCACATGGACAATCTAATTCTTGGGTATATTTACATACTTCATTTTGTGTAGGAGGATGAAATTACCCATTCTTCGGGAGCAGTACTTGGCTGACTGTATCGAAAAACAGAAGAAACTTCCTTTTGACTTGTACAAGATTGAGGCTACTGGTGAGATCCATGGGACAGTCACAGTCAAAGTGAAAGGTCGAAGTGCCGTGCATGAGTCATCTGGTTTGCAAGACTCAGGACACATCCTTGAAGATGGAAAAAGCATTTATAATACAACTTTGAGTTTGTCAGATCTTGCTACTGGTGCTAATAGGTAAATCCTTACAACTTGTGCCTGCTCTGTATGAACGTATTAATTCTTCATCTTGTTCTGTTCTCCTTATGACTCTCATTTCTTCTGTTTGAATTAATTTTTACCGCAATTTAACCAAAAAGCCATTACCTTTTATGTAACAAATTTAAGGTTTTGTTTGGTGTTTTTAGTCTTATGGCCTGGTCTTTGTGTACTTTTCATTTTTAAGCTATTTCTTATGAGAGAGTAAATCCAGCTGAAGACTTTGCGTGCTTACTGAATAATACAAGTCTTTTCTTATTATGGCTTACATAATGTGCTTTTAAAGTTGGTTACTTTATAAAGATAGTATTCTACTACCAATCCTTTCTACTGCTGTATGTGAAGAAATTACCTGTTTAAGTTGGTATCCATTTTAATTTCTGATTTGGAGGTAATCTAAGCTAGACCATGAAGGGAAATGGTCCCAGAAAAAAGGAGTGTGTGTAGGTATGAACACGTATATCTTATTATCTAATGTCGTTTATAACGTCACTGTTTTTCTGTATGAAGTTACTATATCCTTCAAATCATTCAAGACGACCAGGGGTCAGATTGTCATCTTTTCCGGAAATGGGGACGAGTTGGAAATGAAAAAATTGGCGGTAGCAAAGTACAGGCCATGTATAAGTCAGAAGCAATAGAAGAATTTAAACGCTTGTTTCTTGAGAAGACTGGGAACTCTTGGCAGGCATGGGAAGAACGGACAAATTTTCAGAAGCAACCTGGCAGATATTATCCTCTGGATATTGTAACTCTTGCCTCACTTTTGGTTTACGTTGGAACTTTTTTCTGAAGGATTGCCATGAGTGTTTGACTTCTATTACTTTTCATTTTTGAATCCTCTGTAGGATTATGGTGCAAGTGCATCTAAAGTAAAAACTTTTGACGATTCGAAGAGCCAACTTGCACCTGCATTATTTGAATTGATGAAGATGCTTTTCAATGTGGAGGCTTACAGGTTTAAGAAATATTATTTTTGTTGAATTAGTTCTCTTGTTATGTTTATAATAAATAAGTAGGTAAATTCAAAAAATATTTACAGGGCTGCTATGAGGGAATTCAAGATTAATATGTCTGAGATGCCCCTAGGAAAACTCAGCAAGAGTAATATTCAGAAGGGTAAGTCCTACACATTGGTTTGAGTATTTTTTAGTAATCATAAGGCTTTAGTTTATCTTAGAATTCTAATACGTTTTGAGCTCCTCTCTTTAGGTTTTGAGGCATTAACTGAAATACAGAATTTGCTCAGAGCTACAGCTGGTGATCCTGCCATGCAAGAGAGTCTTATTATTGCTGCAAGCAATCGCTTTTTTACAGTTATACCTTCAATTTACCCGCATGTGATCAAGGACGAGGATGATTTCAAGGCAAAGGTAGAAGATAGCTGTGCTTACTCCATCTTCACATCTTTAGAAAAAAATTTAGGCTGTCATCATTCTGTAATCATGCTGTGTTTTCTGCATTTTGTTCCCCTGCATGAAGAAAAATTGATCCCTTTCTACTTGTTTTGGTAGGTGAAAATGTTGGAAGCACTTCAGGACATTGAAATTGCTTCCGAACTTGGAGGGTTTGATGGTGATAAGGATGTTTCTCTTGATACAAAGTATAAGAAGTTGAGGTGTGAGATTTCTCCACTTTCCCATGACAGTGAAGATTATCGATTAATTGAGAAGTACCTCCACACTACTCATGCTCCCACACACACAGTGGGTTTCCTCTCTCTCATCTCATTATGTTTCTGTATATGTTCTTGAGGGAATATACGTGTGAGTTCTTTAGGGCATTTATGAATGTTTGTGATGTGTTCAGGAATGGTCTCTTGAATTGGAAGAGGTGTATGCTCTTGAAAGGGAGGGCGAAACTGATAAATTTTCCACATACAGGACCAAGCTCGGCAACAAAATGCTTCTATGGCATGGTAAGTTGAAGCATGTCCTATAACAGTTCTGTCTCAGGAATGTATCCTTTGAACTGTCTCTGTTGATGTAGTTACCTAAGTACTTTGAGTTGCTAGAGCTATATTTTTCTTATCCCTCAACCCTACCAAAATTTCTGAAGGTGAAATTTGGGCTGTCTTATTGCTGAAGCAAATGTAAACCTACATCTCAATTTTTGTCTTCTTTAGGTTCTCGATTGACAAATTTCGTGGGTATACTTAGTCAAGGTCTGAGGATTGCTCCCCCTGAAGCTCCATCAACTGGCTACATGGTCTCTCCTATTTTCTCCCTGAAGATACTTGCCGTACTAAGGTTATTGTATTAATCTACTTGGAGATCTAATTGAATGTTTTTCTTACAAGTGTAGTTCGGAAAAGGAGTTTACTTTGCTGACTTAGTCAGTAAGAGTGCTCAATACTGTTTCACTGATCGAGATAACCCTGTGGGATTAATGCTACTTAGTGAAGTGGCCCTCGGTGATATGTACGAGTTAAAGAATGCAAAGGTTAGATTAAAAAGCATATGTACTACATATCAGCTTTTAGTTATCTATTATCTGATTCTTACTACAGTGCATCTTGTTGATGATTTGCCCTTTCTTTTCCTGGATTCTTGCTACTTTGCATGGAATTTATCGTACTTTCTTTTTCTCTTCATTTTACTGCAATATCTTTCCAACCACAATGTAGTATGTGGAAAAGCTTCCTCGTGGGAAGCATTCTACCAAAGGTCTGGGCAAGATTGTACCTGAAGAATCCAGTTTCATGAAATGGCGGGATGATGTAGTTGTTCCTTGTGGAAAACCTGTTCCATCAACTGTTGGTGCCTCGGCTCTTCAGTACAATGAATACATTGTTTACAATGCAGCCCAAGTAAGTTTATCCATCATTCACTTTTCGTTTTCCAAACCTAGCCCTCCTTGTGAGGCCCACCTCTATTAAGCCTCTCTCCTTTTTTGCCTATAGTGCTACTTGATCTCAGGACGTAAAATGTCCCTGTTCAACTGTCTATTCACCCGGCTAAGGATTTTTTGCAAGTTTAACCCTTTTAGCTTAAGAATATTTCCTGTCAATATATGTGTCATAATGTCTTCTTACCTGTTGATAATGCTGTGTGGACTAGAGTTTGGATCCAAGTCCTGATTTTTATGAAATTGAACTCACAGCAAAATATAAAACAGAAGAGAGGTATCAGTTATAGAAGAGTTGATTGGAAATGGCTACTTTTTTTAATGATGAAAAGATATGGTGGGATGCTTTTTTCCCCTTAGCTAAACCACTCTTCAAAATATTATCACATTTTGTTTTAATTTCCATAAGTAATTTACACAGCCCATCTGTAGTTAAATAAATTTACAATGTAAACTGATGGGAATTTAGTTTCTGTTTTGAAGTCATTAGGGAGGGTCCGAAATCATTATTATGTGTATATGGGGAGTTGACACTTCTCATAGGCCCTGAAAATATTATGTCCATGTAATGAAGTAGTTAGGTTATAGTTATTTCTTCAAATATGCCTCAAGCAAGAATTCATCTTTAACACTATTATTTTACTGATATACCCGTGTAGGTTAAGATGCAGTTCTTGTTGAAGGTGCGGTTTCATCACAAACACTGAACAACTTAAGGTATGAGTAGATATTAGCGTATGTTTGGTTAGGAGCTTCATCAAGCTATTTTGGTAGGGATGTTAAAATCATACTCTGTAGGAGTAGCAGTGACTGGTGAGAATTGATTTTGTTTTGTTTCTGATGCGAAGTTTATCCTTTTGGTTTTCCCCTCTTGTAAATGGCTTATGAATAGTTCAGTACGTACGTATGACGTTTTGAATGTAACAGAACATGTGTAACACCATCTAGGTAAGGTATATGTGAAGTATGGTGGATAGGTATGCCACGACATTGTGATATCTTCTTTTGCGGATTTCCGGTGGCGGTGTTGATGCCATGCCCCTCAGAAACAAAACATAGGATATATTTAGAATGACAAGAACGCTGGTTTTGGGCGCATAATGCCATCATCCTTGGTTAGAGCTGACGATGATGCTATAAATGTCAATACCTCTTTGACCCGTTTGCTCGCCTGATGTACCCTTGCCTTGCAGGTTTTCAGGAAGTAACCGTCTCCTAGTTTTATCCTTTTGTTTAGTGTGAAAAGATTGGGATGAGACTTGACAGTTTCTTCAGCATTAGGCAAAATGTTGGTATTGAAATCCGTATTGCTGCAAAGTTTGGTAAAATGAGCCCGGTAATTTCCAACCTAGTAGCAGTATGTAACGGCTCGGCACTGATTCAAATAGGAAGCTCTGAAAGTGATCAAATGGGTATTTTCTCCATCCTAGGTGTAACTGTACATTTTTTTAATCATGACATATCAGTAGTTTGACTACTGATGACTTTAGTTAACTATAATATTTTTGAAATACACGGGGCAATAAATTTGTCAATACCTCATGTGATCATGTATACTAATTGAATTTTGTGGTTACAATGTCTTGACAAAGTTCGACAAAATTTACACGTGTCACAAGAGTTTTTTTTTTTTCACTTCCCAAAAGCTTATAAGTCAGTGAGCCATAAATAACCTGTTTTTAAGAGGCCAACTCATTAATGAATTCCGACGATTTCCCAATCTTTGAGCTATTACCAAAATGTTAGGCAAGGTATGCACCAAAACGAAAGCAAAAGATTCAGTTTTAAAGTGATATAAAAGGTGATTTACATTCTAAACAAAGGGAATTACATTATCATCATTTATTTAGTACTCCCCAGTCCGATTTCAAGTTTCACTTTTTTGACTTTTTACAGTTATTTTGAAAAATGTTTGATCCTTAATATTTTCCATTAAGCATAATTAAAACTTGTGAAAATTTCATATTTGAAAAATATATGTTATAATGAATCTAACAATGTATCACACAATAGTATCTACGCATGTATATTAATTCAATTTTGGGGTTAAAGTTAGAATTTTTTTGACTAAATAAATAGTTAAATCACAGGTTGAAATGGGACAAACGAGTAATATTTTCACTCTTCCAATTTAATATCCCCTAACTTAAGTGACTCATATAAGAACGTATGCGAGTAGTGGGACTATAAGGTAAAATAAGCCAATTATTGTTGGTGGAAATCCAGTTTCTCTTTTTTTGGCTAAAAAAAGAAATCAAAGTCTTAGAAGAAAAAAATCACCGCAGCAGTTCCCAGGTGCGGCGTTCGGCGAGATAATGGTAGTTTATTCAACCTGGTTTATTGATTGTTGAATTGCCCTCTAATTTCTTTCTAATTTTTCCATACCAAACTGAAAATTTGAAAACAAACAACCCATACTACTCTCTAGGCCAACAATCAACATAGACAATTATTTCGCAATCAAAATTTCTTCCAAATTCCAACATTTCTTGAAACCGTTTCACACAAATTAAAAGTCTCTCTAAAAATAAGGTTAAGACAAAGATATAAATTAATATACTACCCCCGTCCCAGGCGATTCCGCACAGAATCTTTTTCACGGTCTTCAAAAAACATGTTTGACTATAAATATATGTAACTAC
>JAULKK010000007.1:2647601-2672639 GCA_032355705.1 Rubia peregrina
GACGCAGCGAGAACAGGATCAGCATTAGAGCCAGATTGTCGGGTGATGGTTGCCCGGAAGAAGCCGCAGCCAGCGAGTAGCGAACCGGGTCTCGATGCAATGACCCCTATGTTATGGAGATGCGAGATATGAACGCCGAATATAGCTTCCACGTTTTCGAGAGCCCCGGCTTGTATCATCCTCGCGGCTCCGTTTCCAGCTTCCTCTGCGGGCTGAAATATAAGCACTGCGGTTCCCTGCATGCATCACCACGGTTTAACCGTCAAATATTTGTGTGCACTTTATTACATTTTACTGTTTTTAGAGCTCAAATGTAACAGAAAACTACTCCAAACTAATTTAGAGGCGTTGATCGTCAGAGTCAAATCATGAGAATCAGATCAACTGAGTTGAGATTTTGCCAACAGACAATGGCAGGGTCCATTCTGAGTCATGAGGAGGCCTATTACCTCCCACTTTAATTTTTCAATACCCTTAAAAATCATGATTCGACCTTTAACCACATGAATTTTTTTTATAAAGTTTATACCTTGAATTTTTCTATTAAAGTAAAATGAATAAGAATGCCGCTGACGTAATTTCTCTCATATTTTGAATGTTTCACTTTTAGTAAAATAAAGCAAAAATAAAAAGTGCAACATTCTAAATCGAATCAAGTCTTTTGGAAATATAAATCACAGTGAATTTTACTACTCCCCGTCTCAACTCTATTTGCACTTCTATTTTTTTACATTATTATCTATCAAAATTTGATCGCATATTTGAATAGATGTATGAACAATAATATTGTAGTATATGACATTGTTCAATTCGTCATAACAAGTAGTTAACTTTTTATTTGTCATTATTATAGGTGGGTAAACATATTAACGATCAAATATGTTTATTGAACGATGTGATAATGATCACAGTGTAAATATAGTTGGTACAGGTACAGGGGAGTAAATTTAATTAGTTTGAAATCTTAAGGTTAAAGTCAGCAAACTTGAACTAACAAAAAGATTTGGACGCAGATGGGTCATGGGAGGTCTAATTTTATGGTCCAACCAACTATGTAGTGTTAAGAATGTAGTACTAAAATACCTAATATGTGGCATTAAATAAACCATTAAATGAGGTTGGTGGATAGCAAATCTTGCTTTGAAAATGTCAGATACTCCATCCGTACCAACAGTTTTGATCTATTTTTTTGTAAATTTTTTTAGACCATGTTTAACAAAAAAAATTAATTAGTATATAGACTATAATATCATCATGTGAGATATTGTTAAACTCCTATGTTTACATAGTTTCTAAATATCAAATTTTAATATACCATTAATATCCGTAATTGAAGTTATTGATGGTCAAATATGGTCTGAGAAAGTTGGCAAAAAAATAGGCCAAAACTGGTGGGACGGAGGGAGTATTTGATAAAAATGTTTAAAAAATAGTTTATTTTAAAAGCTAAAATTATTTTTGTAGGAAAAGTAGAAGCTGGTGTCCCCTACTTTGAACAACTCAGTTTTAATTATAAGCACGAGTCTCACAAACACACTTTTAATATCCCAAAACTAAATTGACTCGAACGTATGGGAGTAGTGGGACTATAAGGTAAAATAAGCCAATTATTGTTAGTGGAAATCCAGTTTGTCTTTTGGCTAAAAAAAAGAAATCAAAGTCTACAAAGAAGAAGAAAAATCGTCGCAGCAGTTCCCAGGTGCGGCGAGATAATAGTAGTTTATTCATTATTGAATTGCCCTCTAATTTCTTTCTAATTTTTCCATACCAAACTGAAAACTTGAAAACAAACAACCCATACTACTCTCTAGACCAGCAATCAACATAGATAACTGTTTCACAATCAAAATTTCTTCCAAATTCCACCATTTCTTGAAACCTCTTGAAAAAAAAGGTTAAGGCAAAGATATAATTTAATGTATGAGATTATAAATCATGTACTACATAGTATCAACTGGTTTTACAATGAAAACCTATAACTCTAATATGACATCAGAGTTCAAAATTGGTTTGGTTACTCAGTGAATATATACACTAACTGTTTGACCCATAATTTCTTTTTATCCATGTTCACACTATGTATAATACCACTACACAGGAGAACGTATGTTCAGAGTCTCATACTAATGAAGGATAAAACTTTGCACTAGCGAAAAATACACTTACAGTTTAATATATAAGATCATGAATCACTAATAATTAGGATAGTAAAACAAGGATTGGTCTTAAAATATAAATCCATACTTGCATAAGCCATCAAACAAATGTCCCCTTAGAACCCTACAAAGGGTCCTCCCATGTCCCCCAAGTAACCCCTTATAAGGGCTTCCCTCCCTGTCCTAAACCCCACTTCATGATTCCATTCATTCCCCTAAACCAGACAATCCCTTCATACACCATTTCCTAGTCTCCCCGTGCGCCTGATTTCCCCCTTCAAAAGCGCCAAGATTCCAAAGAAAACAAACCTTAAACAATCCAAAAACCGTTTCATCAAGAAGATGGCAAACGGGACAGGCTCTCCATGCGGCGCATGCAAGTTCTTGAGGAGGAAATGCGCGGCGGACTGCATCTTCGCGCCCTACTTCTGCTCGGAGCAGGGGCCGGCGCGGTTCGCGGCGATCCATAAGGTGTTCGGGGCGAGTAACGTGTCGAAGCTGCTGCTGCATGTTCCGGTGCCGGACCGGTGCGAGGCGGTGGTCACCATTTCGTATGAAGCTCAGGCCAGACTCAGAGACCCGGTCTATGGCTGTGTTGCTCATATCTTTGCCTTGCAGCAACAGGTATTAAGAGTAATTTTAATCATTTTCCCCCCCATCACAATCACTAGAAGAATTCAATTTCTTTTACCGTCTCCGATCATCTATTTATGTATCTTTTTTTCTTACATTTTTTCAAGATATGTTTGACCACCAATAACTTTAATTACATACGATAATGGACTATTAAATTTTACTTTTTGAAAACTAAGCGTTACGGAGAATCCAGAGATATCTCACAATGATGTCAGTTATTGTATAAAATAAAAGTTAAATCAGACATGCCATGACAAAAAGTCAGTCAAAGGGAGCCATAAATAAGGTAACGGGCTAGTACCAAAGATGATAAGTTTAGAATATTAGTAGAGTCTCTCTGACTCAAAAATTAGGATAGGTTGAGTATGAGATTTCTGGATGAATAGTTAAAATTGAACATTTGTACGAAGTGAAATGTAATTTCAGGTACTCCCTCTAACTAAAACATTTTTCACGGACACTTATTCATGTTGATTTAGCAGAGAAAGTAGGAGATTGGATGAGTTTGCCGAATTAATTTCAGGTACAAATTTTAACCAAAATAAGAAATATAAACCTTTGGATGAGACAGATAAAAATGAAAATAGGAAGCTTACGCACGTAGAGATGGAGGGATTATTACGAATTTGACTATTACACATTGACATATTCATAATTTCATTAAAATTTTCGTTAATAATATAATATTACTTATTTTTGGTAATAAGGTGCCTTTGGAGGCTTCTCAACCTCTACAATTACTACTTTTAAGGAAGAAGGCAAATTATTTTATGTTGTATAATCATGAATTGTACGGTTAGGGGCAATTCATAAGATGATCTCTCCTATTTTTATGAATATTTCTGCCAACAATTTAGGATGCTTACTTATCAGAATATGTTTTGATTGGTAGGATGTACACACACAAAATGTGAATACAACAACTGCATTGAACATGTTTTCAAGAAATTGAAACATTTTAACATGCAACAAATTCTTCTTCATATGTATTGCACTTTCAACCCTCTAAATTAAACCATGGTTTCACTCCCTCCAGTGAAGATTTTCAAATGAAATTTTAGATGGGATTTTGAGGCTATATATGCTTTTGGCAGGTGGCATACTTGCAATCTCAACTAGTGCAAGCAAAAGGTCAGTTGGCTCAAACCATGATAGAATCATCCAAAATTCCGGCCGAAAATCTCTGGACAAATGCTGCCATTTCCTGTGGACTTGCATCACCATTTCCGACCAACTATCCATCAGCTACTTATGCAACTTCCTTCTCACCCCAGAGCTCCGTTTGCTCGCTCGAGTCCCTCGGCCCGGCCGGAGCCGGGGCCGGGAGTTTGCAGGCGATGTTGAGAGAGGAGGAGGAGATGATGTCATTTCAGGCGTATAAGAAGAAGAGAAGTTCACAGACTGACTTAAGTGAGCTTCAAGCCCTGGCTCGGAGGATGATGAACAAGTAACGATGTTAAATCCATGCATGCAAAATGAGATTTTAGGCTTAAAAGTATGTTTTGTTTACAAGGATCGAAGCGATCGAGATATTGCATATAGAGAAATTAATATAGGAATAATTGAGGTTTAAAATCAAAGTGTAGCCTACGAAAAAGGCAATATATAGTATGGTATCAAAATAGTGACAAGTGTTTGATGAATAAAATCATACTATGTAGTATATGAATAAGAAATGTTTGCACTCAAAGGAAGTAGAAAGTTAGAAACCGATGTGAAATTTTAGTTTTACCATTTTATTGTAATTATCAGATCTGTGTTCCAACATATTCTATTTAACCTATTATGTAAAGAAAATAGCACACGAGCACACACAACTTGGTTACGCAGTTCGGTGAAATTCATCTATATTTGCGGGGTCTGATCCAATTCAGAATAAATTCACTAATCAGAAAGATACAGTACAAAGTACACCATAAAACTATACTTATTTTTTCTAATTACAACGTACGGATTTTGCAAGCTTCCCTTGCTACCGATCCGCCTCTGACCTCGAAACTCGTCGACGCTGGATCTCCTTCTCCCAAGGAATTAAGGTATATGATTCTGAACTAATCAACATGTCACGTATGTTGGAACATATAAAAACTGGCTCTTGCAAAACTCTCGAAAGATAGAAATATGAATACTGATTTTCTCAATGAAATTCGTTAGAGTTGCAGCCGTGATGTCCATCAATATATAGTCCCTTGAGCAGATCGGAATTCTCCAAAATTATCTCCATAGTATTCCTATTTCTTATTTGCTTCTGTACCATATCCAAAGCTCATAAATAAAGAGATTTCCTTATTTCAAATATCTCATAATATTCCATAAATCCAATTTCACAATTATAGGGATTTTCAATAAATCAATCGTGCTTCAACAAGTCTAAATCAAATATTGCATAAACTCCATACTTCCACAATTCAATATCACGCAATATTCTATCAATCAAAACCCGATTCTTCCCGTATGTTCCAACATAGAACGTTTTTCTTTTTCAACATTAGTTCACAAATTCCAACACAATAATCAATGAACTCCATGTGACTTTACACGATGAAATATAGAGATCAAACATCATATTGACAAGTCCTGATGTACTTTGAACGTGCCAAAGATCGGAAAAACATAATCAAAATTATGACACTAGTGCAAAACGTGTTTATAATCTACGGCGGTTATTTGAGGTTTTTAATGGCAGAAAACAACCATCGTGATTGGCTGAGTTGTGCTTTTTTTTGCAGCGATGCACGACAATTTTTCACCCTCTATCCTGAAAGAATAAGATTGATTAAACTGTCGCGAACGATCAACGTGAACACAACACCACCCATTCAATCATCACCAACACGACACTACCCATATAACTAAATCCAACTCAACATCACCACCCCAACATATTCAATCAACACAAATACAACCAATAAACACCAATTCAACAACATCACATCTACGAATTAAAGACATCACATTATCTCAAACTTGTCAATTGACCGTGGTGGCTCCAATAAGGGCCGGGCCAATGTATTTTAAGACCATGGGTGAAAATTTTATTTTGTGCTCCGGTACAAAGAGTTAAAAAAATTGGTCCCCTAAAACTTGTGTGCCCTATGTGGGCGCACAACCCGCACTGCCCTAGGTCCGACTATGGATCCAACACGGAGGCGACGAGCATGGGAGACGGTTGGGAGGAGCTGGCAAGAAAAATGAGGGGATCAAAGAGGGCAAGGAAGTAAAAAAAAAGGAAAATAGGGGAAATGAAAAGGAAAAAAGAGGCCCGGAAAAGGAAAAAAAATAAGGAAAAAAAGGATCAATTGAACAAAAGTAGAAGGAAGACTGCCATAAACAGAGGTTGGCAGTGGTTGAAAAAAACATCAATAGCCCGCGAGAATATCGAATGCACTGGGGACGACAGTTCTAACCAATACACTGACTAACTAGAGCCGTTGATGGCATATTTTGCACTAGTGTAACTTTTCCAGATGTAAAAATATTAGTAAAAATGCTAAAAATTGGGACATGATTACTCGTCACAGTATATCTATAAATACTACTAAAACAATAACTTTTGTCCAAATGTCACCCCCATAACTTGCCATGTCAGCTTTCCTTAAATTACATTTTCATATTTAATTTGGGTATTTTTAATGTATGAGTATTAATTTGGTTATTTTTTAGAAACTGAAAAGAGTAATAATTAATACAACAATAATTCTCTACATTTGAAATTGAAAATTGTCGTTCCCTCTTCGCTCCCTTCCACGCACACGATGTTCAAGTCCAAGCTCCAGGAGCTGTGCCAAAAGTGCGACCTTAACCTGCCGATTTACGACTCCGAGAAGGGCGACCTCGACCACTGCCTCTGCTTCACCGCCACCGTCTCTATCAATGGTGCACTTTTCTACGCGCCTTTGGACGGGTATCGATCATCGAAGGAAGCGTAGAACTCCGCTGCACAAGTTGCTTTGGAGTTCCTCTTTAGAGCCGGCTATAGTTCCGGGTACACGACGCTCCCTCCGCTTCCGGTGTCGCCGTCTTTTCCACGAGGTTACATTTTTTAATGCATCTTGTTTTTTTAAAATAAAAATTAATTTAATCCGGTGCAATTTTTAGATTTTTTTTATAGATTTTGGGGCAAACGGGTTTAATAATTGCGATCATGTGTTGCAATTCAACATGTTTGTTGATTTGGGGATTAGATGAGTTGATTGCCGTATAACCAAAATGAATAATGTTTTGAGAAAAGTGCATTTTAACCCTATATTTTGTTTGAAAGTGCAGATCTAACCTTATAAAATGTGAAAGTGCAAATTTAACCCTGAACTTTGTTGACCAAATTGTAAATGGTCAAATTGGCTGGAAATTGATGAAATGACCATTATACCAATTAGTTAAAAAATTCAAAAATAAAATAAAATTTATAAATATCTATACCCTTCCCCAACCCTCTATTTCTATCGTTTTCCCTAGATTATTCCACCGCCTCCTAAGTTCCATCAGCCCACATCTGCCATATCCCACCACCTGCCGCAACATTATCCAACACTCGCCGCAACATTATTCTGCCAGCATCTACCCTCCATTTTGTCCAACGCCACCATGCACTTGCCGCCATTTATCACCCTAAATTTGAATCAATCGGTTAATCAATTATGAATTTGGGTCAATCAATCGGTGAATGAATTCAGATCATATCTACTGAGCCGATAAATTCTTCTGAACGCTATGGCCTTCAAAGAAAGCTTCCGGATAGTGATAGTATGATGGCGGGAAGTTGGGATGAAGCATTTTATGGCGTGTAGTGATGTTGAGGGTTGGGTAATGGTGATTGGTGAGTGGCTGCAGGTGGTTTGCGGCGGGGAGAGTTTGGGAGGGAGTCTGGGCGGTGGATCAGAGATGAGGTGACAGCGCCGGGGCAGTGGAGGGATGGATTCTGGGTAGTGGATTAGAAATGAGCAACGGTTGGCTGTGGTAGGGACCGACGATGGGTTGTCGGCGGGTGGTGGCCGGTTGTCGAGTGGCTGCGGGGTTGCCCGCGGTAGGGGTAGAATGATCTTCAATTTTTTTCGAGGGTACATATGTCTTTTCATGTTTGATCAATGACTGACTTTTTGAGCCAATGCCAGAATTGAGCAAAATGGGTGTACTTGCACAATTTTACAAAAATATAGGGTTAGTTTTGCACTTTTAGATTTTACAAGGTTATATCTACACTTTCTCAATTTAATAGAGTCATTTTTGCACTTTTCCCTAGTGTTTATTGAGACGAGTTTGAAACAATTGCATGTAGGATTGGAGATTTAATTTGGGTATTCTTTGGAAACTGAAATGTATGATAATTAATGAAGCCATTATTCTCTACATTTGAAATTGACATTTTCGTTCCCTCTTCGCTCCCTTCCACGCACACGATGTTCAAGTCCAAGCTCCAGGAATTATGCAAGAAGGACAGCCTCACCCAACCGATTAACGCCTCCGAGAAGGCCGGTCTCAACCACTGCCTCCGCTTCACCACCACCATCTCCCTTAACGGTGCGCTCTTCCACACACTGTCGGATGGGTAACGATCATCAAAGGAAGGTGCAGAACTCCGCCACACAAGTTGCTTTTGCGTTCCTCTCCAAAGCCGGCTATAGTTCCGGGCGCGTGGCACTCCCCCCGTATCCAGTGTTGTCGTCTCTTCCACGAGGTTGCATTTTTTAATGTATCATTTTTAAAAATAAGAATTTAATCCAGTGTGGTTTTTATCTGTTTTATTGATTGTGCGGCAGGTGGGTTTAATAATTACGAATATCTGCTGCTATTCAACATGTTTGCTGATTTGGGGATTGGATGAGTTGATTATTGTATAGCTAAAATGAATAGTGTTTATTGAGATCACGATTTTAAAACAATTGCATGTAGGATTAGAGATTTAATTTGGGTATTGTTTGGAAACTGAAATTAGTGATAATTAATGCATCCATAACTCTCTACATTTGAAATTGAAAATTTTCGTTCCCTCCTCGCTCCCTTCTATGCACACGATGTTCAAGTCCAAGCTCTAGGACCTGTGTCGGAAGTGGGGCCTCACCCTAACGGTTTACGCCTCCGAGATGGGCGGCCTCGACCATTGCCCTCGCATCACGCCACTATCATCGTCTTTATCAACGATGCGCTCTTTCACACGCTGTCGGGAGGGTGTAAATCATCGAATGAAGCACAGAACTTCACCGCACAAGTTGTTTTTGAGCTCCTCTCCAGAGTCGGCTATAGTACGGGCACACGACGCTCCCCCATCTCCGGTGTCACCGTCGCTTCCACGAGGTTACAATTTTTAATGTATCTAGTTTTTTAAAATAAAAATTAATTTAATCCAGTACATTTTTTTAGCAGTTTTTATTGATTGTGAGGCAAACATGTTTAATAATTGCGATTATGTGCTGCTATTCAACAAATTTGTTGATTTGAGGACTAGATGAGTTGCTTACTGTATAGCCAAAATGAGTAGGGTTTATTCAGATCACGATTTTGAAACAATTGCATGTAGGATTGGAGATTTAATTTGGGTATTCTTTGGAAACTGAAATGAGTGATAATTAATGCAGCCACAATTCTCTACTTTTGAAATTGAAAATTGTCGTTCCTTCTTCGCCCCTTTCCACGCACATGATGTTCAAGTCCAAGCTCCAGGAGCTTTGCCAGAAGCTTGGCCTTACCCTGCCAATTTACACCTCCGAGAAGGGCGGCCTTGACCACTGCATCCGCTTCACCACCACCGTCTCCATTAACGGTGCACTTTTCCACACACCGTCAGATGGGTGACGATCATCGAAAGAAGGTGCAAAACTCCGCCGCACAAGTTTCTTTTGAGTTCCACTCCAGAGCTAGCTATAGTTTCGGGCACACGACGCTCTCTTCGTCTCTAGTGTCGCCGTCTCTTCCATGAGTTTACATTTCTTTGTTGTATCTTGTTTTTTTATAAATAAACTATTTTAATCCAGTGCAGTTTTTAGCTATTTTATTTATTGTGTGGCAAGTGAGTTTAAGGATTGCGGTTATGTGCTGCTATTCAACATGTTTGTTGATTTGGGAATTGTTGAGTTGATTATTGTATAGACAAAACGAATTTTTTTTATTAAGATCACATGGAGATTTAATTTGGGCATTCTTTGAAAACTAAAATGAGTGATAATTAATGTTGCCATAATTCTCTACATTTAAATTTGAAAATTGTTGTTCCCTATTCGCTCCCTTCCATGCACACGATGTTCAAATCCAAGCCACATGAGCTGTGCCAGAATCCCGACCTCACCATGACCCGCCAGTTTCAACCTCCGAGAAATGCATCATCGACCACTGCCCCCGCTTCACCGCCACTGTCTCTATCAATGATACACTCTTCCACATGGTGTCGGATGGGTGTCGATCATCGAAAGAAGCGCAGAACTCCGTCGTACAAGTTGCTTTTGAGTTCATTTCTAGAGCTGGCTATCGTTCTGGGCATGCACTGCTCCCTCCGTCTCTAGTGTTACCGTCTCTTCCACGAGGTTACATTTTTAAAAATGTTTCTTGTGAAAAACTGGTTTTACCTTTTTAGCTTAACTAGTAATTTTATGGTCCAACATAGTCTAATTTAACCAAGTATGTAAAAGTAAATAATGCACGAGACACACAACTTGGTTACACAGTTTGGTAAAATCCACCTAGATATGCGGGGTCTGACCCAGTTCAGAATGAATCCACTAATCAGAGATATATTACAAAGTACACCATACAACTATACATATCTTCTAATTACAACGTGTGGATTTTGCAAGATCTCCTTGCTATCGATCCGCCTTGATTATATCCTTCTGAACTCGAAACTCATCGACGCTAAATCTCCTCCTCCCGAGGAATTAAGACATGTGTTTTGAACTTTAGCACACATGTCGTGTATATTGGAACATTATAATTCTGGCTCTCGGCAAAACTCTCGATAGATTAAAAAAATATGATGTGCAGATTTTCTCAATTTAATTTCTTGTCTTTGCAGTGTATAATGTCCTCTATTTATAGTCCATTGGCATATCAAAATACTCCATAATTATCTCCATAATATTTCTATTTATTATCTGCTTTTGAAACATATCCAAATCACATAAATAAAGAGATTTTTCTTATCACTAACACCCCATAATATTCATTCAATTCCAATTCCATAAATATAGGGATTTACCATAATATCAATATGCTTCTACACGGCTGAACACATATTGCGTAATCTCCAATTTCCATAAAACGAAATTCATCGCAATATTCTTCTCGCCACAACTGTATTTGCCCAGTATGTTCCAGCATGGTATGTTTTCCACAAGTTCACAAATGTCAACACATTAATCAATGAGATGCACATGACTTTACAGAAACCAATCATTCAAAGATGATGAAAAAACGTCAGTGACGATTACAACGAGTGGAATTGACATCCAACATAACTATCTCTAACAATAACTATCATATTTCAATGATATCTAAATTACATGTCAACCAGACGGATCGTCTGTACTATTACATATAAGAGATCCAACAAAAAATGAAACATCGTCTTTGGAGATATTAACTCGCTTCCCATAAAAATCATGACTACTTGACAAAGAAAAGTGTATCACGCATCAATATCACTGCGTCAAGCAGCTAAATGGCAATATCAGCTAAAAGGTCATCTACTCCCTTTCTCCCAGCAGAGCTTTGGTCATATTTATTTATTCAACATTTTCGGCTTCGGAATGGCACATGCGGTGGTGGAGACCGTGGCGGTGTCGCTGGTGGTGGTGGAAGTCCAGCGTTAGAATGTGGGAAAAATACAGAAATCTTTTTGGAGTTTTGTTCATCAAGATTAATCAACCACGACTGTAGAGACTTGTCTATTTCTGCATCATCGATCGAAGCTTTTTTCTCGCTCAGTTCTATGTCCCGCACCCCATCCCTAAAGCCATCATCACACTTCCAATTTCATGCTTTATCACCTCAAATCATACCCTGTTTCAAACCATACTCCTTGCCTCAGTTACTTTCGGATAAAATTGTATAGAATTTTTATTTTTATTTTTTTAAAAAGTCAATATCCCTATTAACGTCCATAAAAAGTGAAATTTAAAAAGTACTGTATATGTTACAATTTTAGATGATAATCTCATAATTTATGTGACTGGAAAGGTAGCGAAAGCATACATTCTAATTAATTGGACTTCAATAAGTGCATAATTTCATTCTGAGTATCAGAAGTTTGTACTCTCTGCCTTATTTCAAACTGCAATTTAACTATTCATTTTATCAAACTTTCTTAACTTTAAAAATAAAATTGAATTACTGTATAAGTATATATATATATAATTGTGTGATACATTATTAAATTCATTATAACATATATATTTTAAATATCAACTTTTCTCAAATTATTATTTTTTATAGAAGATATTAATAATTAAATATTTTTTAAATTACCTAGAGAAAATTAAAGTGTTCAATTTAAAATGAGACGGATTGTACCATTAGTTAGGTTTGATGAATTGAGCAACTATGGGAGGAGGAAATAAATAGAAGGGGTCGTTTTCAGCAAGGGTTGTGAATTTAGGGCCCAGAAAAAGATGGCAGAGGATATGTCGAACAATACGACAAGAAATAAACTTTTGAACAGTTAGTGAGGACATTATCATTGTTTTTTATTGTTGAATGACAATTGACAACTGCTGGCTTGTTTGCAGCCACGATTTTCTTTGAATTATACAATTTTCCCACCAAACATAGAAATCTTAATTTGGACCCATATAGATTTTTCTACCCTACGGTTTTCGATCCACTGTTGCTCTCTTCTCCTACTAGCAGAGAGCTTTCTATTAAATGCGATAATACAAGGTGATTGCTGAAATTCCACTTACAACTGCCTTCAAACAAGGCTTCCGAACTCAGATATGGTCCTTCAGACTTGGTATATGAAATTAAAGGCGGTTAATTTGCAATTGAAGACGATTATGTCAATCTGCCTTTAAAAATAAGTTTTTCAGAGTTTGTAATGGGGATCCGAGGGTATTTTTGAGCTCATAAAAGCCAATGATTACATGTTACAGAGAGCAGATCCAATTTTAGAGTTCAGAAAATTTTTGTGTCCTGTTTTCAAGTTTTGAAACTGTTCTTTTGTGCAGTAATTAATTTGAATATCATTTCCGAACTCGGAAATGATCCAGTATATATAAAAATGTGCCTAGTCAATTAAATACACCAAACCCTAAAATTTTGAAAGGTAAGCTCCAATTTCTTTCCCATTGATGAAGAAGTGTTTCCATACTTTAAAGTGTGTCATTTTCCATTGGAGAAGGTTGGTATTATCCAAATTATGTACTTGAAACGATTGAAATATTAAGGGTGATGTATTTAATTTTATCTATATATAACTTTATATATATATATATATGTATATAATATGTGTGTGTTCAATAGGATTTGAGAGTGGGGTTATGATTATTGTTGATTGAATCCTCATGGCTTGCATTAAAATTGATTTATAGGATAATGGATTGAAATGAATTCATTCGTAGTGATATTGGAAAATCACCCGAGTACATGTCATTGGTTGAATTATTTATTTCATTAGCG
The DNA here is from genome assembly GCA_032355705.1 of Rubia peregrina. Lineage (NCBI taxonomy): Eukaryota > Viridiplantae > Streptophyta > Magnoliopsida > Gentianales > Rubiaceae > Rubia > Rubia peregrina. The sequence continues at coordinate 2,660,996 of JAULKK010000007.1, forward strand.
TTTGAAAATGCTTCTAAAAAGGTGTAGTGCAAGCAAGATGCCCGTATAAGGATTTTAGAAATGATGTGTATTTGGGGAGGAAGAAGTTGCGTGAACATCTCGTAATGACGGGGTTCCAAACTACCTACACTCGTTAGATATGGCATGGGGAAGTTGGGGTAGCCTCTCATACGATTGAATTAGAGAACATGAAGGTGGGAGATGAATTAGATGGCAATGTGGAGTTTGATGAAATGGTGGAAGATATTGCAAGGGAGTTCAAAATTAAACTGGCTTTGATTGACGATAAAGGGATGCCTTTTTACAATGGTTTGAAACACTGGGTTTTAGTGCGACTTTGAGTATAATGAACTTGAAGGAAAAATTTGGATGGACTAATAAGTCTACGACCTAGGCTCTCGATTTGTTTAGGGATTTTCTTCCCAAAGGTAATCTAATGTCCGATAGGTTGTATGCGGCCAAAAATATTCTATGCCCGATGGGATTGGAGTTACAAAAAATACATGTATGCCCAAACAATTGCATATTGTATATGGGGAGTGTAGATAAACATCGAGAAACATGTCGGGTATGTGGAAAGTCTTGCTACAAGTTGAAGAGAGGTGGGATTGCCGTGAGTGCAGAAGTTGTATCGAAATCAAAGAAAAATACACCTGCAAAAGTGTTATAGTACCTGTCTATTATTCCCCATTTGAAGAAGCTATATGCATGTAGGGAAGATGCAAAGTTGTTGCGTTAGCACGCGGATAGGGTCCGACCGACGGATGATGTCATAAGACATACTTTGGACGGTAAACAATGGAAGAAAGTCGATGCTCTATACCTCGAGTTTGAAAATGAATCCCAACATTTAAGGTTAGGCTCGTGTACAGACACTATGAATCCATTTGGTAATATGAGTAGCACGCATAGCTCTTGACATGTTATGTTGGTCATTTACAACCTTCTGTCTTGGTTGACCATGAACATAAGTATGTGTTATCTTTGATGATATCAGGACCGAAGAAACTGGGTAATGATATTGATGTGTATCTTGCTTCTTTTGTAAAGTGTATGTTGACTTTGTTCAATAATGGTGTTCGAGCGTATGATGGTTTGGTTGAAGATTTTGTCACTTTGAAAGCGATGTTACTTTGCACCATTAATGATTTCTCCGCATATGGGAATTTGTCTAGGTATTCTGTGAAAGGCCACTTAGCTTGTCCCGTATGTGAGAAGGATAATGATTTTTGTCAATTGAAATGAGGTTGTAAAACCGTTTATCATGGCCACTAGAGGTTTCTTCCAGAGGGACACCCATGGCGTTTGGCAAAGAAATGGTTCAACGGGAAAGTGGAGGCTAGAGGAGCACCGGTGCCACTAACCGATACACGGATTTTTGAAAGTGTTAAGAATTTGCCCAATGACTTTGGGAAGAAGATACGAAAAGCTGTCGTTGATAGAAATTGGAAGAAATGCTCTTTTTTTGTAAGCTACCTTACTGGGAGCATTTGGATGTTAGACATTGTCTTGATATCATGCACATTGAGAAGAATGTTTGTGATTCTCTATTTGGGACATTGTTAAATACCCTGGGGGAGAAAAGACAGCCTACAGTCTAGGCTTGATTTGGTTAAGATGGGAATTCAGAAGAATCTTGGTCCAGTGACTTCAGGTGAAGATTGTTATTTCCCCCTCTCCCTGCTTGTTATTCAACATTGCAGCCAGAGAAGAAGTCTTTTTGCAAGACACTTAGTAGTGTGAAGGTACTGGGTCTGTACTCGTCTAGCATTAGTACTTTTGTGTTAACTGAGGAGTTGAAGTTGGTTGGATTGAAGTTACACGATTGTCACAACTTAATGCAGGAATTGAATGTCATTTCCGTTCGATCTTCATTGTCATCCCATGTAAGATTGTGCATTACAAAGAAATGTTTGTTCTTCAATTTGATTTTTTGCAAAATAATTAGTAAGTGTTGTGCTAGATGGAAATGTATTTCCCTTCCTCATTCATTGACATTGTGGTCCAATTGATTGTCCATTTTGTGAGGGAGATAAAACTATGTGGTCTGGGTTTTTTTAGATAGATATACTCGTTCGAGGGGTACATGAAAATATTCAAGCATTTCGTGAAAAATTGGTACATGCTGGATGTAAGTATTGTGCAACGATACATGACGAAAGAGCCCATCGATTTTTGCACGGATTATATGAAGGAAATTGAATATGTTGGTGTTCCAATTGGTATACATGACGGGAGGTTGGAAGGTCTAGGGGTTAGACAGTAAAAATTATTTAACCCTATTGCAGAAGATTTCTTGTCAACAATGGTTTCAACATTTCAATTGTCGTGTAATGCCACCATCAATGACATTTTTTGTTGGAACTGTTATGCATCGTTTCAATTCGCATGTATCTTACCTTTGTAATTCCTTCATCCCCTTCTTTTAACAAAACCATGTTTTCCTTTTTTTCCATCCTTTTCTTTCTCGATCCACTATCACTCCCTATTCTTACTAGTAGAGAGTTTTTTTTATTGAAGGCGGAAATATAAGACAGATGCTAAAATTCCACAGAGAATCGCCTTCAAATAAGGTTTCCAAACTCGGAAATAGTTATTCGGAACTAGCATATGAAATTAAAGGCGGTTAATTTGCAATTGAAGGTGATTGTGTCAAACTGCCTTTAAAAATAAACTTTTCTGAGTTTGGAATTGAGGGTATTTTGAGCACGTAAAAGCCAAGGATTCCATGTTACAAAGAGCATATCCAATTTTTGAGTTCAAAAAATGTCCATGTCCTGTTTGCAAGTTTGGAAACTTTTCTTTTGTGCAGTAATTAATTTGAATATCATTTCCGAGTTTGGAAATGATCCAGTGTATATATAAAAATGTTCCTAATTCATTAAATACGCCAAGCCCTAAAATTTTGAAGGGTGAGCTCCAATTTCTTTCCCATTGATGAAGAACTGATTCCATACTTTAAAGTGTGTCATTTTCCATTGGAGAATGTTAGTATTATCCAAATTATGTACTTGAAAAATTGAAATATTAAGGGTGATGTAGTTAATGTTTAATATGTGTGTGTTTGTGTGTATTCAATAGGATTTGAGAAATCTCATGGCTTTCATTGAAATTGATTTATGGGATAATGGATCGAAATGAACTTGTTGGTAATGGTCTTGGAAAATCACCCAATTACATGTCATTGGTTGAATTATTTATTTTTTTATAATTTGAAAATACTTCTAAAAAAAGTGTGGTGCGAGCATGATGCTTGTGTAAGGATTGTAGAAATGATGTGCATTTAGGGAGGAAGAAGTTGCGGGAACATCTCATAATGAGGGGGTTCCAAATTACCTACACTCGTTGATTATGACATGGGAAAGTTGGGAAAGCCTCTCATAATATTGAATTGGAGAACACGGAGGTGGGAGATGAATTAGATGGAAATGTTGAGTTTGATGAAATGGAGGAAGATATTGAAAGGGAGTTCAAAAGTAAACCGAAGTCGTTACAAGCTTTGATTGACGACAAATTGATGCCTTTGTACAATGGTTTGAAACACTCCGTTTTGAGTGCAACTCTGCAGATAATGAATTTGAAGGCAAAATTTGGATGGACTAATAAGTCGATGGCTGAGGCTCTCGAGCTGTTTAGGGATTTAATTCCCTAAGGTAATCTAATGAAATATTCTATGCCCGATGGGATTAGAGTTGCAAAAAATAAATGCATTCCCAAATGATTGTATGTTTTATAGGGGAGTGTAGATAAAGGTCAAGAAATATGTCGGGTATGTGGAAAGTCTCACTACAAGTTGAAGAGAGGGGGGATTGCGGTGGGTGCAGAAGTTGTATTGAAATCAAAGAAAAGGACACTGGAAAAAGTATTATGGTATCTCCCTATTATTCCCCATTTGAAGAAAGTATGTACATGTAGGGAAGATGCAAAGTTTTTGCGTTAGCACGCAAATAGGGTCCGACCGACGGATGATGGCATAAGACATACTTTGGACGGTGAGCAATGGAAGAAAGTCGATGCTCTATACCTCGAGTTTGGCAATGAATCCCGGCATTTGAGGTTAGGCTCATGTACAGACAATATGAATCAATTTGGTAATATGTGTAACACACATAGCTTTTGGCCTGTTATGTTGGTCATTTATAATCTTCCATTTTGGTTGACCATAAAACGTAATTTTGTGTTGTCTTAGATGATATTAGGACTGAAGCAACCGGGTAACGATATTGATGTGTATCTTGCTCCCCTTGTAAATGATCTATTGACTTTGTTCAAGGATGGTGTTCGAACGTATGATGGTTTGGTTGAAGATTTCTTCACTTTGAAAGCAATGTTATTTTGCCCAATTAATTATTTCTCTGCATGTGGGAATTTGTCTGAGTATTTTTGTGAAAGGTCACTTAGCTTGTCCAGTGTGTGAGAAGGATACTAATTTTTGTCAATTGAAACATGGTTGTAAAATCGTTTATCGGGACCACTGGAGGTTTCTTCTGGAGTGTCACCCATGGCGTTTGGCAAAAAAATGGTTCAATGGGAAAGTGGAGGCTAGAGGAGCAGCGGTGCCACTAACCGTTACACAGATTTTTGAAAGTGTTAAGAATTTTCCAATGACTTTGGGAAGAAGAAATGAAAAGCTGCCGTTGATGGGACTTGGAAGAAATGACCAATTTTTAAGCCACCTTACTGGGAGCATTTGGATGTTAGACATTGTCTCGATGCCATGCACATTGAGAATAATGTTTGTGATTCTCCGGTTGGGACTTTTTAAAATACCCATGGAAAAATTATGGGACGGGCTGAAGGCTAGGCTTGATTTGGTTTAGATGGGAATTCAGAAGAATCTTGGGCCAGTGACTTCGGGTGAAGATTGTTATTTTCCCTCTTCTTTCTATTCTATGTCATAGTCGGAGAAGAAATATTTTTGCAAGACACTTAGTATTGTGAAGGTACTAGGTGCGTACTTATCCAATATTAGTACTTGTGTGTCTATGATTTTTTTATATGGATGTACCCGTTCAAGAGTTAAATGAAAATATTCAAACATTTTGTGAAAATTGGTACATGCTAGATGCAAGTATTGTGCAGTCGTACGTGAAAGAAGAGGCCATTTAGTTTAGCACGGATTATATGAAGGAAGTTGAATATGTTGGTGTACTAATTGGTAGACATGACAAGAGGTTGGAAGTCAAGGGGTTAAACAGGGGAAAATGTTTAGCCTAGTACGGAAGATTTCTTTGCAGCCCATCTTTATGTTATGCGCAACCACGAAGACGTAGTCCCGAACATAGAGATTCATATAGATGCTATACGAGTGGGGAACCCTAATTTCAACGAAGCTGAGGTCCTCCAATTACACACTAGGACATTTTCTTCATGGATGCGGGATCACGTTGATGTCAGCGATCATCCTATAAAAGTTAAATGGTTGGTGCGTAGACCATTAGAAAATATTCTTTCATATGGTGGCTTCAACATAAATGGTTTCACATTTTCCACGAAATCAGTGGATGACAAGAGTGTATCTCAGAACAGTGGAGTGTTTCTCGTGTCTAAAGCTTTAAATGTCGGTAGTGGGAGTGACGACAATCCAATGTATGCCTAAAAGTATTACTTCGAGATGATTTCAAATATTTGGGAGCTTGATTATGTCACTATGTGGGTCCCTATCTTTAAATGTCAGTGGGTGGATATTAAAAATGGCCGGCGAACAAAAAATATGGGTTTCACCCTTGTCGACAAAAGTCGGGTTGGTTTGAAAGTCGACACATTCATATTGGCGTCTCAAGCGCACCAAGTATTTTATGTTAGGGATCCTGTTAATCCCAGGTGAAAATTGTTTTCTAAGGGAAACGTACTTTTATCGAAGAAAACGAGATAGAGGAAATCATTGGATTAGGGAAACATACTCCAAGTGGTGGATATGAAGATGTGATTTTGCTAAAGGAGAACGATCAGAGTCTGCACAGTTTTGTTGGTCGTAGTGATTACGATGAAGGTACGTGGCTAGATGTTAGAGGGAAGATAACCCGAAGAAAAAGAAAATGAAAGAATGTGGTGAGGAAAATGAAGTAGAAGTACTGTTGTACAATTAGTTGTACTCCCTCTGGTCCTCTATATTTGGCTCACTTTGAAATGACACACTTTTAAAAAAAAAGTTGTGGTAGAAGTTGAATTGAGAGTATAAAAAGTAAAATGTGTGGATGAAAACACTTTAGGATTTACCAAAAGGGGAAAGAGACATAATAAAAAGATCATCCCAAATTGAAAAGTGAGACATTATTAGAGGACCGAGGGAGTATGTGATTCATCGAGTTTTGGAACAATACAATTCGTCGATTCTTGAATTAACATTAATAGTGAACAACTTCATCTAATATTATATCACTACCATCATCATTATATAAAGGTTAATCCATAACTTAAGAAGAAAATAAAAGGTATCACAAAAGTAACATTCATTGTAATACTATTACATCATTCCGAATAACATAAAATAGTGGTCACAATATTAATTCATCCAAAATATAATGCTTCATCATCGTCAATGTCGCCCTTGGAAGTCGATCGGTCGACTCGAGGTCGAGATATAGATGCGAGGTGGTGCTCGTATGCTCGTTGTGATTTTTCCATAAATCAAATATTTGCCTCGATGGCACAAAATTCCTTACACATCCATTTGTAGCAATCCATAAAGCCTTTCAAGTACGCATTTTCCGTACCTACACATGTTCAAGTTGAATATTTAGAATTAATACAAGAACAACAATATTTATACAAAATATAATAAATTTAAAATATCACTAACCTTCCTCAATTCGTGGCATCTTACTTGCCTCAGAAGCTTCCGTTGTCTTATGAAACCACTTCCTATCAGTCAACACCCAATTCTTCTTCTCAAAGTAAGTCTTGTAGAAATACTCTGGCCCTTTTCTTCCAACTAATCATCAACCCCTCGACATCCTTCAGTAAGTCGGTGATCAAATTCCCATACAGGAGGCTCTTGACCACTTTCCTCGAGGTGGCAACCCGCAACATATGCCTAAATATGTATGTCCCCGGGTTGATATTCATATCCTCAATTATGTAATAGAATAACATGAGTGTGATATAGTTAGGCTCGATTATGTGTCCACCCGAGGGAACCAAACTTCTATCAATGACTTCATAGGTAATACTATGGTCAATAGTCAAATGAGTGAGACTAAAAGTTTCCAGCTTTCCTAAATCCGCTCTATTGCATTGGAAATACCTCTCACTATAATCCACAAGGTCAAAGTGGGGTAATCTACATGTAACAACCACTTCTCCCTATGGTACACATCATTCAATGGGCCTTATACATCATCTGAAAAATTACTTTTCAGGTGTAAATAAGGGCATTCTAGTAATTTATTAATAAGCCATTGGCTAACCTGGATGTCACTCCCCCTAACTCTAGTCTCGTAGACCCTGTTTACAATTTCACGCAAATTTACATATAATTGACAAGTCAAATCAAAGTAGGCGCTTTCGTTACACGAAAGCAACCTGTCAACATGTTGTTCACGAAAATTCAAAAGGGGGTTGGTTAATAGTATTGATAGATATTCATTGAAGTCTACAATATAACAATCAAGTATTTTCCCCTTATCACGCAAGGCCTCATATCGAGTTTGGGCAAAAAGCGAGACGAACCTTGTTTCATCGACGCAGTAAGTATGACCGGAGGATCGAGATATTGTCATTCCGCGGATTTCTCCTCCTCTAGCCATGGTCTTATTGTGTAGGTTTTTGTAATTTGGGGTTTATGATGGTTTACGAGTTCGTAAGGAGGAGGCTAGGGTTTGGTGATTTGGGGATTTTCGGTGAAAATGACCCTGCTGCGTATTTTTTATAGGTCGGCATATTTTTGAGTTCGGAAAGCATAAATTCGCTCTTTGTCTTTAAGAGTAAAAAATACTAAGAGTTTGGAAGCAATTTATTCCAAAAAAACAAAAGCTCCCTTTGTCTGACCCGATAAAGGACAAAAACATGACTATAACTCGAAAGTAGTATTTCAGAGTTTGAAAACTCATTCCGCTCTTCTGGTCATATGGAGCTGGACGTCTTCCGAGTGAAGAATACTATCTGTCCTTGAAATATAAAAAGGAAAGACATGATTTTGAGATTGGAAGCATGTCCGCTCTTGTGTTCATTTTGTAAAAAATGAATCAATTGCTTGAATCAACATACACTCTATTATGTTTACATCTAAGTTTAACAAATTCAAAATACCTAGTTTGCTTGACCATAGTCATTAAAAGGGAGCGAATCAAATCAAATTGAACCGTCAACCCAACAAAATCATAATCCAACACATGAGGATCAATTCTAAGAAAATCATAAAATTCCGAACCAAAGCCATCTAAAACTTAATCAAATCATTCCAAACATCTACAGACATAAAAATCCTCCCTATTACACCTCTTCTACCATCCTAGTTTGCTTGACCATAGTCATTAAAAGAGAGCGAATCAAATCAAATTGAACTGTCAACCCATCAAAATCATAATCCAAACATGAGAATCAATTCTAAGAAAACCATAAAATTCCAAATTCCAAACCAAAGCCATCTAAAACTTAATCAAATCATTCCAAACATCTTCTGACCTAAAAATCATCCCTATTGCACCTCTTCTAACATCTTGTCAATGTCTGAGTCTTCTGTCTCCTCTTCACCCCCGAGAGTTGTCTCTACATTCCCAACATTCTCGTCATCCTTGCCTGCATCACCATTATCGTCACCATCATTTTTGCTCTTGGAGAAAATCGGATCGAAGTTAGGTGACTCTTCATCTTTGCTCAATTCTAGGTGAATGACTTGGGATTCCATGAACTCCACATGCTTTGAATGTGCTCAGGTCAACATCCCATGCGTCTCAGTCACGTTCGCACAAAGACAATCAAAGTACTTGCCAAGCCTTACCTTCCATCCATCCCGAAACCCTATCAATTAAACACAGCCAACATAAACTAAATTTAATTTAAAAGTTATAATACAATGTAGTGAAATAAAATATGATAATATATACTCATGGGAGCTCGATGCCTCAGCTCTATCGATGGTCGCGTCGCAAGCCCTCTTAACACTCTTTGCTGCTTAACCAGGTTGTGTCATGTACTCCCACTTGTTATCAAAGCCGAGCCTAAGATGATTGTGATGAAATCAGCTCTTATCATAATAATCCATGCGAAGTGACCTATCATGTGGCACCACTCCCGCCTTCTTTAGCACCGTGATGATTAGGCCACCGTACATATGACCTTCCTTATTTGTGTTCGCATCCTCTAGCATGGATGAGATTATGGTGAAGGCGGGGTTTATCTTGACCCCCCTTCATAACATAGTAAAACAGCATGAGGTTCGCAATCGTTGGCTCGCAAGTGTGGCCACCCGTGGGCAAAATGTTTAGACAAATCCACTCATAAATGAGACGCTGCCCAAATGTCAACACACTAATGTCATAACATTCCGCTTGGCCCGAGGTGACATCTACCCTCTTAAAATATTTCTTACCCATTGCGACTGGACATAGTGGGGTTGTGTCAGTTGTGGATGGGTAACACCGTGTGTGGTAAATTTCTAGGGGATCATCGAGTCTTAATTTTTCGGGGGTGATGTAGGGGAAATCTATTGCTTTATTAATTGTATATTTATTTCCAACTATCATTTTCCCACTCACCTTCGTGATATCATGATTTTTCTTAATTTGACCCAAATCGGCGTAAAACTGTATAGCCTCATCAACATGAACGGGCTCACTCATACATAGTAATTTCTCCAAATATTGAACTTTAAACCGGGCAAGAAAATAATCTAGGCCTAATCACCGATGTCATGGGCTAATATAGCCTTAGAATTAATAACTTTTCTCTTCAAGAAACCTACGTACCTCTGCTCGGCATGTTCATTGAAGAATTTCGGGGATGGATCGATCTCCGTGAATGGGCGATGACTCCTGTAGCTTGCCTTTGACCTATGTCCCAAGCTTTTATGCATCATTGTCAATTGGTGATGTGTTTGTAAATTGGGGAATTCTAGGGTTTGTATTTGAGGAAATTTGAATGGGAGAATGTTTGGGGGTTTTGGAATTTGGGCGTTTATTAGCCCATTTTTTAAGAACTAAATACCACTTTTGAGATTGGAAGTAGTTCCTGACTTCTTTTTAGAAGAGTAGAGTTTTTTTACGAGTTTCGAAGAAGCTCTCTTACCATATTCGAACTCGAAAATGCTTTCAATCGCAAAAAGAGAGAGACTTGAATGGGGTTTTCATAAGGGCATATAATACCCTTTCAAAACCCCCGTGAATTTCCCACCATTTTCACCTCTAAAAACCTCCCAACCCCTACTTTCAATTCCATTTCATCTCCACTCCAACATTTCATCTACACTTGATTTGAGGTATGAGTTCATCATGTACTTCATCCTATGTCTCCTCTATTCCAATTTCTCTACTCAATTTTTTTAGTTTTGTTGTTCTTATAGGAAGAAGGTATGAATGACAATTTCATCCCATTTGTTTGAAGAAAATGTTAGCATTCTCCTCATTTAAGAGTTAGGGTTTACATTTATTAAACCAAAATGTTAGGGTTGTGGTGGATTAAATAGTATGCCTACAAGGGTTTGTGATCTTTTTGAGTTCTATGTTGTGTGGGCTTTGTTTATCAATTTTATTTGTGTATTATATTAAGGTTTCAGTTGCTTCATGGTTGTGAATGATTAAATGTTGCATTTCAATGGAAATACTAGGTTTATTTCCTGAGCTAGGTAATAGTGTGATTAAATGCTAGTTTTATCGCTTGGTATATTGCTTGATTTAGATAATAATGTGATTAAATGCTAGGTTTTTTAGTAGCTTTAATGTTTCAATTTTATTGATTAAATTTAAAGATAATAGAGGTTGAGCTACGTTTATTGCTTTAATTTCAATGATTTGTGTTGTGTGTTGTGCATGTCATTTGATTAGGGTTTAAGTGGACATTTGGTTTTCTTATATATGAAGTGTTTGGTATTTTATAAATACAATTATAATCAAGCTAGGTTTAGTAATTATCTTGATTTATTTGTGAATGTACCATACAAAATGTCTAGGTAAAGGACTCGTGGTGAAGTTTCACTTTCCCGAAATGAAAACACCCCAACAACGAACCATGGTATAGATGAGGATGACGGATCCGAGGATGTAGGAATAACACGAACTCCTTGTAGAACATTCGAACATAGAATGGCTAGGAAAAATTAACCTTGCTGATATTCAACGAGTCGGGCAAGTGTTTTTCGACCCAACGTGCTAAATGGTCAAGTTGGGTTGCAAAGGTTGACATGACGAGGATAGACATTTGCTACAATAGTTGGCATGATATCCCGAGAGACTACAAGGACACATTATGGATGGAATGCAAGGTATGATTAGTAAAGTGTTATCCCCCCATTATTTTCCTTAACTTAATCTTTAAATTTACTCCCTATGATTGACTCTATGGTGTAGAAAAACCTCATGGAGGCTATTTGACCTCGAAGCACTGGACATGGGTGATTTGCAAAAGAAGGATATGTTCATGATGTCCAAGGGTTGGTGTGGACATAAATACACTTTGTCAAAAGACTACATTTTTAGCGATGAGAGAG
>JAULKK010000007.1:2672739-2685843 GCA_032355705.1 Rubia peregrina
TCTAAACATCAAATTTTAATACACTATTATTATACATAAATAAAGTTATCGTTGGTCAAACATGGTATGAGAAAGTTGACCAAAAATGTCTGCAGCTTGAACTGGGACGGAGGAAGTAGTGTTTATAGAAAAGTGCGTTTTAACCCTGTGTTTTGTTTGAAAGTGAAAATTTAACCTTGTAAAATCTGAAAGTGCAAATTTAACCTTGTAAAATCTAAAAGTGCAAATTTAACTCTGAACTTCGTTGACCAAATTTTCAATGGTCAAATTGGCTGAAATGGCCTTTATACCCATGAGTTGAAAAATACAAAAATAAAAATAAAAAAGAAAATAGCTATACCATTCCCTATCCCTCCATTTCTATCATCTTCCCCAGATTATTCCGTCGCCACTTGAGTTCCATCAGCCCACCTCCGCCATATCCTACCACCAGTTGCAGCCTTATCCTGCCAGTATCTACCCCTCATTCTGTCCAACGCCATCTTACACTCACCGAAATTCATCACCCCAACTTCGAATCAATCGGTTAATCAATAATTTTTAATTAAGATTTGATCGGTAATGTATCTAATGGAGCCGTTAAATTCTTTTGAACGTTGTGGCCTTGGAAGAAAGCTTCCGGATAGTGATAGTATGACGTCGAGAGGTTGGGAAGAATTTTACGGCATATGGTGGTGTTGATTGCTAGGTAGTGGTGATCAGCGAGTGGCAGCGGGTAGTGGGGTGCGGTGGGGAGAGTTTGGGAGGGGTTCTGGGGTGGTGGATTGGAGATGAGGTGAGCTGCGGCGGGCGACAGAAGGATGTGATTTGGGCGGTGGATAAAAAATGAGCAGCTGCTGGCAGCGGCGGTGACTAGAAAGGGATTGCCGGCGGGTGGTGGTCGGTGGCTGGTGGGTGCCGCGGTAGGGGTAGAATGGTATTCAAAAATTCTGTTTTGAATCCGTGGGTATATATGTGTTTTCATGTTTGGTTAATGGCTGACTTTTTGTGTCAACGCCAGAATTGAGCAAAAATGAGTATAATTGCACAATTTTACAAAAATATAGGGTTTGTTTTGCACTTTTAGATTTCACAGGGTTATACCTACACTTTCTCAGTTTAATAGGGTTATTTTTGCACTTTTCCATAGTGTTTATTGAGACGATTTTGAAACAATTGCATGTAGGATATGATATTTATTTTGGGTATTCTTTGGAAAATGGAATGAGTGATAATTAATGCAGGCATAATTCTCTACTGATAAAATATAAAGTACTTTATTACTGGTGCACTGATATCACATCAATGACACATCTCATCAATAATGAGGGTTACAATATATAGGGTTACAATAATACAAAGTCGAACGGTAATAGGATTCTAAGTCTATAAGGAAATTGCCATTTATAACTAATTCTATAAGGTAACTATCATCTATAACCTTTTCTAAAAGGAAAGGGTTTCTATTTCCTTAACACCCTCCCTCAAGTTGGAGCATGATGATCGAGAATTCCAACTTGCGGAAAAAAAATGAAATTGTAAATCATTAAAAAAAATATTTCAGCAGCGATGCGGGCTTTCGTAGCAACATCGGAACTGGAATAAGTAGTAGTTATTGGTGTAGATCAGTGATACACACGATCGGCGGTACGGTAGGTCGGACGCGGCGGCGCGTAGGGTACAAGCGGTGCGTGAAAAACACACACGACGAATCCGGGTTGGCACGAACAACAAACGTTCACGACAGCTGGAGAAGAAGTTGCGGTAACCGTTGGCTAGAAAATCGGTAAATTAGGTAGGTAGAGGTACAATGACACGTAAAGTTGGGCGGTGGCGCATGAACGACACTTGCCGGTATATCGGAATAGTACGGATTGCGGCAATCGGAAAAAATAGTAACCAGCAGGGCAATCGACGACGGTGGCGGCGCGTGTAGTATAACGCGAGGCTTGACGACGGCGGCTATGGCGGAAGATGGCAGCAGATTTATTTACGGTTCAGGTCTCGGAATTTTTAGGCTCTGATACCATGATAAAATATAAAGTACTTTATTACTAGTGCACTGATATCATATCAATGACACATCTCATCAATGATGAGGGTTACAATATATAGGGTTACAACAATACAAAGTCGAACGGTAATAGGATTCTAAGTCTATAAGGAAATTACAATTTATAACTAATTCTATAAGGAAACTAATTGTATAAGAAAACTAATTCTATAAGGTAACTATCATCTATAACCTTTCCTACAAGGAAAGGAATTCTATTTCCTTAACATCTACCTTTGAAATTGATAGTTGTCATTCCCTCTTTACTTTCTTCCACGCACACGATGTTAAAGTCCAAGCTCCAGGAGCTGTGACAGAAGTGCGGCCTGGTTTACACCTATGAGAAGGGCGGCCTCAACCAGTGCCTTCGCTTCACCGTCATCGTCGGATGGGTGCCGATCATTAAAGGAAGGCACAAAACTCCACCGCACAAGTTGCTTTTGAGTTCCTCTCTGGAGCCGGCTATAGTTTCGGGCACGCAGAGCTCCTTCCATCTCCGGTGTTACCGTCTCTTCCACGAGGCAACATTTTTTAATGTATCTTTTATTAAAAATAATAATTTCTCAAGTGCAATTTTTGGCTATTTTTTATTGATTGTGCGGCAAGTGGGTTTAATAATTATGATTATGTGCTACTATTCAACATGTTTGTTGATTTGGGGATTGGATGATTTGATTATTGTATAGCCAAAAATGAATAGTATTTATTGAGATCACGATTTTGAAACAGTTGCAGGTAGGATTAGAGATTTAATTTGGATATTCTTTGAAAACTGAAAAGTGTGATAAATAATGCAGCCATAATTCTCAACATTTGAAATTGAAAATTGTCATTACCTCTCCTCTCCATTCCATGCACACGATGTTCAAGTCCAGGGTCTGGGAGCTGTGTCAGAAGCACGACCTCACCCTGCCGGTTTACGTCTCCGAGAAGGGCGGCCTTGACCACTGTCCCCGCTTCACCGCCACCATTATTATCAAGAATGTGCTCTTCCACACGCCATCAGGTGTCGATCATCGAAAGAAGCACAAAACTTCGTTGCACAAGTTACTTTTGAGTTCCTCTCTGGAACCGACTATAGTACACGGGCACGCGACACTCCCTGTCTCTGGTGTCGCCGTCTCTTCCACGAGGTTACATTTTTTAATGTATCTTGTTTTTAAAAATAAAAATTAGTTGAATCCTGTGTGATTTTTAGCTATTTTTATTGATTCACTTCTACGAACTAAGACTATTGTAACACTTTCCTTGCAACACTTATTAAAAATGTTACAGTAGTTTATAAAACATTACTTAACCTTTGAAAAGTGTTACCTAAATTTTAAAAAGTTTTACGTTAGATCTAATGCAACATCGCCTAAGGTAATACTCGCAAAAGTGTTGCAATAAGTTCAACTTAGTATTATTAGCACATAAAGTAACACTTTTACAAATATTACCTGGGGTGATGTTGCATAAGATCTAATGTAACACTTTTTAAAATTTAGGTAACACTTTCCAATATTTATGTAACACTTTTCAAAGGTTCAAGTAACACTTTATAAGCTATTGTAATATTTTTAATAAGTGTTGAAAGAAAAGTGTTACAATATCTCTAATTTGTAGTAGTGATTGTGTGTCAAACGAGTTTAATAATTGCGATCATGTGCTACTATGCAACATGTTTGTTGATATGGAAATGAATGAGTTGATTACTGTATAGCCAAAATGAATAGTGTTTATTGAGATAACGATTTTGAAACAATTGCAGGTAGGATTGGAGATTTAAATAGAGTATTCTTTGGAAACTGAAAAGAGTGATAATTAATGCAGCCATAATTATCTACATTTGAAATTGAAAATTGTCGTTCCCTCTTCGCTCCCTTCCACGCACACGATGTTAAAGTCCAAGCTCCATGAACTATGTCAGAAGCGCGGCCTCATCCGACCGATTTATGCTTCTGAGAAGGGCAGCCTAGACCACTGCCCCCGCTTCACAGCCACCGTCTCTGCCAACAATGCGCTCTTCCACACGCCGTCATATGGATGTCGATCATCTAAGGAAGCTTAGAAGTCCGCCGCACAAGTTGCTTTTAAGTTCCTCTCCGGAGCCAGCTATAGTTTCGGGCACGCGACACTCTCTCCTCCGTCTCAGGTGTCGCCATCTCTTCCAGGAGGTTACTTTTTTTTAATGTATCTTGTTTTTTAAAATAAAATTTTATTTAATCTAGAGCGGGTTTTAGCTATTTTTATTGATTGTGCGGAAAATAGGTTTAATAATTGTGATTATGTGCTGCTATTCAGCATGTTTGTTGATTTGGGGATTGGATGAGTTGATTACTGTATAACCAAAATGAATAGTATTTATTGAGATGATTATGAAACAATTGCTGTAGGATTGGAGATTTAATTCGGATATTCTTTGAAAACTGAAAAGAGTGATAATTAATGCAACCATAATTCTCTACATTTGAAATTGAAAATTATCGTTTTCTCTTCGCTCACTTCCACGCACACGATGTTCAAGTCCAATCTCCAGGAGTTATGCCAGAGCGTGGCCTCACCCTGCCAATTTACGCCTCCCAGAAGGGTGGGCCTCAAACACTGCCTCCGCTTCACCACCAGTGTCTTTGTCAACGAGAGTATTCTTTGAAAACTGAAAAGAGTGATAATTAATGCAACCATAATTCTCTACATTTGAAATTGAAAATTGTCGTTTCCTCTTCGCTCCCTTCCACACATACGATGTTCAAGTCCAACCTCCAGGAGTTACACCAGAAGCGTGGTCTCACCCTGCCGATTTACGCCTCCTAGAAGGGCGGGCCTCAGACACTGCCTCCGCTTCACCGCCACTGTCTCTGTCAACGGTGAGCTCTTCATAAACTTATATAATTTAACAAATGCACTATACAAGTGAAAAATACATTAACTTGTCCATAAACTCATGGACATGCCACCTGTAATCTACCATATGACCCCTCGTTATACAATACAAAATGTAAAGGTTAAAGTTCTTGGTAATTTGTAATGTCTGAATTAGGCCTAAGACCTCGGGAAATCATCCACTCTCTCCAAATCTGTTAGGTTTGACCTCTGCAAACTTTGGAAACACAACACATGCAGCATCGCCATCACCAAGAACTATAGTTATATTAATTGCATAACCTTTGACATTTTGGAGCCTCGTTCTAGTACTTGATATGATGTTGTTTTTCGATGGGTCAAAGTAACTACTGTGTAATTTCAAGAAAGTTGGGCTGTTGAAATCAACCGGTAAAAAGTGAGGTGATGATAAAAAAAATTGGGTAAAATTCAAAATAACTTTAAGTCCTTTGCAACTTTGAGTTTTTTTCCCCCTGAAATAAAAATTAACGTTAAAAAATTTAGAGTTTTTTTGACACTTTCCAAGATCAAAAGAGTACTCTTTTTTGGCACTTTCAAAAAACTTGGGGTTGGTTAAGCACTTATCAAGAAACTTTAGAGTCAATTTTACACTTCCTTCAATATTTTTCTATATATAAGTTATTTTTAGAGTAAAAAGTGATATTGATCTCTCACCCTCAAGACCCGTTTATTATATGTTAGTTTTATTTTATTTAAATTAGTAGTGTGGAATAAATTAATTTTATTATGTCCCTTCACTTTCTTTTTAAATATAAATTTGGGGTGTTTGGAATCCAACCCTTATATTGATCACATTGGTCAAATAGCCTATGTTCGAGTGGCCTTTACATCATGATATAAGATCATTTACATCAAGCGGGTGGGGGCATGGTGGTGGAAAATGAGAAAGAAAAATTCAGCTAATGGGCAAGGTATTTTCATCCTTTCAGATTCAATCAATGTCCAAATTCTCTAGTCAGCGCTGGAATTAGAATGAAAGGTTATAATTGCACAATTCGTCTTATTTTTAAGTTGGAGTACTTGAAAGAGTATAAATCCCTAAATTAATATAGTATAAGTTTACAAATCATCTTTAGGCGACTTTAATAAGTAGCAAAACCAAGGAATATATCTACAATACTTGATTATTTTTCAATTATTTATCAAACCACAAACTTATTTAATACTTAGATGTTTGAACGTTCTTCTGTCGTTTCTGAAAAGGATAAAAAAATAGGAGTACAAATTAAGGAATAGAATGGCTTATTAATCTGGTGTTTGTTATAGTTGATTGAAATCACAAGGACAAATCCTAACGCACGGTGTCCTACAAGAGGCCAGTTGACAAAAGTTCAATTGATCCCGACCAAAAAAGTTTGAGCGTTTGATGAATCTAGAAACACGTTTAATGATGCCAATTCCAACGTTAATTTGCCCGATTTCACTTTATTTTATTTTGACCTAAATGAGACATTGACCCGACCAACCCATATGGCCTAGGTTAAAATGGGTCGGACAATTTGATCACCCCTACTCATAAGTGCTAGTGAAAAAAAGTGACACCCACGGGTGTACCCCAGCGGTTGGAACGTTGGTTCAACTGGCCCTAGGTCCCAGGTTCGAAGCTCGGCAGCGACAGTGTGGGAATTTCCTGCGTAGTCGGGGATCCCTTGTGAGCACCGAGTGTGGACGGCCAACAGGTCCTGGCACTGAGCTACCGTGACTTACCTCTCCACCGATGTCTGTGGTGTCGGGTGGGTGGTGCGTTGATGGCGAGTGCATCGCCTTTTGGTCCTAGTGAAAAAAAAGTGATAGAAATCTTATGTTAGGACAAAGGAAGTGGTACAGACGGATATTTTCTAACTTCGATTATTGTAATTGTCGTCAGAGGTTTTCCTCAACAGTTCCACTAATTAATGTACTAGTATATAACATGGGTGTTAGTTGCTCCTAACACCAATCAATCATGTTAATTGTGAGATGCGCATTGCAAATTAAATTTTATTCTATGTGGGTGATTGAATTTGCTGAAGCTGGTATATTGTGTTGTGATCTTAGTTGAGTGAAGAAATATATATGATCATAATCACGTCATTAAGAACAAGCACACGTACGTTTGGAAAAGGTCCCCATTTTTAATTGCTATAAAACCGTTGTTAACACTTGTAATTACTTTTATAATTGCATATGTTCGCGAATTAATAGACAAAATGTTCCCCTGATTGACTGCAACCAGTTACATCATAATTTAGCAGCTCTCATTGTTAAACTTCGCCCATTTTCAATCCAAAAAAAGAGAGGAGTAAATTAGAAGTTGTTGAAGGAAGATAGTGATGATTAAACAACCTTCAATGTAAATTAATTGTTGGTATGCATTGAATACGTATTAGTCGTTTCGACGGGTTGGTACGGGGATCTCTCTGTTCTGGTTTGGGCCAAAATGTTTATGAGCTCAAAACTGTTAGGGTTTAAGGTGGAGATGACTATATATTGTGTCTCGTCCTTTTATTGTAACTCTAGGAGATATGATTAGTAGAAATTAGGAAATTTGTAATTCTGATCTTTATCTCTAGTGGAATCCGATCTTGGTCGGCCGTGGATGTTGTCAATTGGTGAACCACGTAAATTCTCGGTGCTTTGTCTTTCGCTTTATTTTCTTTGTCCGTTCTTTCTCGGGTATTCCGCACAACATTAATGTTTAATCAAGTGAAAATTTGTTTAATCATAGATTAATTATTTCATAGAAGGTATATATAGGCTCTGTATGGCATTGTTTATATATTGTTTTGCTTATAAGAAAACACTTATTAGTGTTTAGTAAAGTGCTAAATACAGTTTATTTTGAAAGCAGAAACTATTTTAAAGAGAAAAAAAATAAAAGCTGATATCCCTCTTATTTCAAAATAAGTCAGTTCTCTGCCAAACACATCCGTAGTTATTTCAAGAAAACAGAGAGTGAATTATGAAAAACTCTAAAAGATATTAATTCGATGTCACAGTTTGTTTAGCTGTACGAGAGATATGAATACGAGTGCAAGTGTATAAAATGTTTTACTAAATTAATTAATAAGAAAAGTTGACTAGTCCCTTTCTTTGTATTATGCAACTGCATATATCTAACAAATGATCAACAAATTATTTGGTTGGGGAGGAAGTACAAATCATGCTGCACGTGTTTGGGTAAATTGAGGAAGATGTATGCAGTGGCGGAACTAGGGCTGGACGGGGCTGGCGGGGACTGGGCGGGGCTAGCGGGGGCTGAGATGAACAGTATAGCCTACCGTCACCGGGCGCGCGCCCCCCCCCCCTAAATCCGCCACT
Organism: Rubia peregrina; assembly: GCA_032355705.1. Taxonomy (NCBI): domain Eukaryota; kingdom Viridiplantae; phylum Streptophyta; class Magnoliopsida; order Gentianales; family Rubiaceae; genus Rubia; species Rubia peregrina. Next base: position 2,680,955 of record JAULKK010000007.1, read on the forward strand.
GGATGTATGAATGGTTGAAAAAATGGAGAAGATGGTATGCTGATTTTTAAAAAAATGACAATTAAATAATAAAAGAATAAAAATTCAGAGGTGAAAATACAAATTTTAAAATGCTCCATCAATCTCTAATAACATCATTTAACAGGAACACACTTGATCATTTTTAGTTACTATATAAATATCAACTAACAAATGATACTTTTTCAGAGCACAAGTATCTTGCGAACTGAAACCATATGCACCTTTTATATGATGAATTAATCCAAAAGAAATATAATGTTGTTGTAATTAGAACAAAAATTAGACATTGCAGTAATACGAGAAATTCTACAGCTCCGTTGATTGAATGTCAAATCACGTTTTATAACCGTTAACTCTAATTCAAGAGAAGACTGTCTCTTATTTTAAGAGTTGTAATAAATATGCCTAAACGGTCAGTCGATGAGATCGTATATTTTTTAAAATGAAAGTATTGATAACGAGAATAGTACTCTCTCTGTTCCAGTTCAACCTGCACACTTTTTGGTCAACTTTCTCATACCATGTTTGACCAACAATAACTTTATATATGTATAATAATGATATATTAAAATTTGATGTTTAGAAAATATATCACGCAGAGAATCCAATGATATCTCACATAATGATATTTGTATTTATATACTGGTTAAAATTTATGGTCAAATGTATCTTGAGAAAGTTGACCAAAAAGTGTGCAGTTTGAACTAGGACAGAGGGAGTACATGTAATTACAAGTATTGTAACATGTAAAATTGATTTCCAGCCAAAGACCAAGGAGCTGATTAGAATTTCAGCGTAGAATAAAGTGTTGAGTTTATTTTAAGATGAGAAAAGTATGGATTTTAAATATACTTCGAGCCCATAGCCATGGGTCCATTTTCAGGCAAAGTTTAGTCAAGCGGCGTAAAACCTCTTCTTTTACATTCGGCGTTTAGAAAGAAGCCAAAAATGAGAGGAAAATCGTTGAATTGAATCCATTGCTTAATTGATAATTTCCCATTTGAAATAAAATAATAATATGTGAACTTGGAAGCTATTAAATTATTGGGTTAGAAAGTGATTATTTTAGAATTAGTGACCGACCCACGGAGAGAAAGCAGAAGCCAAAGCCATTTTTAGTCAAATAAAGCTTCGGACTGGAAAAGGGGCTTATGTCTTTCTTTCTTTTTTCTTCTATTATAATTTCAAAATGGTAAAGTCTCGGGAAAGATCGTCTTTCCATAAGGTTTAATTATAATAATAAAAGATAAAAGGTCTAAGTTGCAATATTAAAATTTTATTATGCAACATGTAGTAATTATAAAGTTTATAACCCGATTCATACAACCTGAAAATTTAATCTTCATTTCTTCTAATTTATATTTTAAACCTTGGTATTTCCATGACTTATGGAAAGACCGTCTTTCAAGAGACGGACTCTTTTAAAATAGTAATCAACTTTTTATTAATTTAATCATCTCTAATTGTAGTTTTAGTCAAGCTCGAATACATCTAGAACTAAACGTGTATGTGCCAAAACTTGTCTGCCAGATGTTGATTGCTTCCTAATTAATTAAGTTCGGATGGTTAAGTTGATTTCAAAAGCATCAATGTTACAATATGAATGAGTTCTGGAAGAGATCGACATTTAAAAAAAATATTTTCTAGCTATACAATTCATCTTCTATCTATAGCTATGATGCGGCTGAGACACGATTCAAGTGTAGTTTCGATCCCTGGCCCAATATCTGCAAGGAAAAACAAGCTCCAGAGTGTTCCAGGGGGAACTTTTCGATGTCAAAGTCAGTCTTGCCCTCCAAATAAATTAACAGTGAATAGAGAATGAATGAAATAAATGACATACATTTGTATTTATACTAAGAGATTGTCTATGATCTAGTACTTTTCTTTATATAGTCATGAGGCCCAATGCTGGCCCATCGGGTAAAAGGGACCTTATTGGGTTATTTTGAACCTTGAGTTGGTCCCTAAGGATTGGGTTTGGTGGCCCAACGAAGTCTTGATCTAGTATATCATCAAAAGCCCCCATAAAAACTTAGTGATATTCTATCTTCGAAGATCCATGTCTTCAAGTGGTTTAGTAGGCTTTCAGCTTTGGAGATTTGTGTCTTTGAATAGTTTAAGTTCCCGAAGGAATAAGATCATATTATATATATGTCTTCAAAGGTAGTTGGAATTTTTGTAACACCGAGTCTTCGAAGTATAGCTTCGTTGATCCATGTCTTCGAAATTATTCGCATTGGATGAGCACTTAGGTTTTCTTAAACAATAAGCTAGTCTCGGAATTTATAGGGACTCGGGAAAGTAGAGAGTGTGGGGATGTCACAAATAAGATCCCCCTACTCATTCAAGTCTTTTCAGACTTCTCTTTTCTCTAGGTAATCATAGTCTTCTTCTCTCCCCCCTCCTTTATTTTCCTGAAAACCGTCTCCCTTCCTCATTTTTCTTCTTCCTTCTTTTGCAAGTTTCATTCAGAACTTTCCAACTCAGAGTTTCTTACTTCCCAACTTCCCAACTTTCCAACTTTCCAACTTTCCAACTTTCCAACTTCAAGCTTAAACGAGTAAGTCTTTATGTCATGGTTTCTTCTTCCCCTAGCCTTCATCTAGAATTTGAAAACCCCCCTTCCTCCCCTCAATCTCCTTCCGAGATGAATTCCGAGAGTCACGTTAATTTAGGAGGGGATTCATTGGAGAAAACTATCTATGATAATTGGTGCATCTGAGACACGATCCAAGTGCAGCTTCTATCCCCGGGCATAGATCTTGAAGGAAAAACAAGCTCCAGAGTGTTCCAGGGGGAAACTCTCTGATGCCAAAGCCAGTCTTGCCCTCCAAGTAAATAATAAGTGAATAGAGAATGATTGAAATAAATGACATACCTTTGTATTTATACTACCTGAATCCTAATAGTGATTGTCTATGATCTAATACTTTTCTTTATCTAGTCATGAGGCGCAACGCTGGCCCATCGGATAAAAGGTGCCTTATTGGGTTATTTGGACCTTGAGTTTGTCCCTAAGATTTGGGCTTGGTGGCTCAATGAAGTATTGGTTATCATCATGCTCATGGTTTACTATATGTGATATGTGTTTTTTTCTTCATAATCATATGTAGAGAAAAGTGCTAAAATAATCATATCTTTTGAGTGAAAGTGCCAATAGAACCTTGCAAAATGAGAAAGTGTGAAACAAACCCTAACTTATTGATGTATGTGCCGAACTAACGCTCAACCGTAACTTCAATTGTCAATGAAAAGTTTGTCCCTCGCCACCAGCCCCACTTCTAAGAAAAGAATAGAGAAGAAGGGTGGGCAGCGTGAGCAGCGAAATAAGAAGAGAGAAGAAGAATGGGTTAGAGTTTAGGGTTAGGGGTATAATAGTCCATTTAATTTTTATACCTTTTCTTTTATTTTTTTCGTAGGGTAAAATAATCTTATCAATCAAATTCGGCTTTAAACTGCCATAATGAGTAAAATTTCACTTACATCAACTATATGACACTTGTGAAATGAGAAGGAAAATAATATCAAATTAATATTTTCCACAAATTTAGCTGCACCTCATTTTATTTGACACTTATAAAATTTTAATTAGTCTCTCACCTCTACATATACTATTCTCCCACATATAAAATTTTCCGATGGAAGGGTTTCATAAAACCAAAATTTTCTACTCCCTCTGTCCTAGCCCTTTCGACACACTTTTTGTTCAACTTTCTCAATGCACGTTTGACAATAAATTTTAATTAATATATAAATATCAATGTAATCATGTGAGATATTATTAGATTCCCTACATCATGTATTTTCTAAATATCAAATTTTAATACACTGTTATTATCCCAAGCTCCATATAATAGAAATTGTTTGCTTGGTGCTGTCAACGGGGGATATTGAAGTCATTTTGACTAGGCTAAACCCAAATTGTCTAAAAATAACATACTCCCTCCGTCCCAGTCTAAATATCACACTTTCCATTTTTGGGTGTCCCACCACAAATTGCCCTAACTCTGAACTTACCCAAAATGGGCCATTGACCAGCCCAGGAAAGTCTTTAATGCCCTCACAATGTTAAAAATTTACACTCTCTTATGGGCTGATTTAATGGGGCTTAATGTGCAAATATACTGATTACTCCCAGATTTGAATCTGCCTCTTTGATTAAAGCTGACACGCTTTAATCCCTCCCGTCTTTCTATGCGTAATTATTACGCGTGGGCAGACTGAGCATCTTCCCTCATTATCTCTTTCCCTTCTTCTCTGTTCAACACTGAGCATCTTCTTTCTCATATCCCTCCGTCTCCTATCAGTCTCATATGCAACCCTAGCCGGTAAATGTTCGATTTCAATGTTCTCTTTACAATATTTTGTTTTTTCGCTATGAAGGGTTTCCTTCTCCTGGCTTCTCCACCGTTTAAAGCACAAAAGGTCGATGTTTTTAGGCCGTGCTTAGCCTTCTTTGGCCGTGCTCAACGGCCGGCTTAAGAAAATATGTTGGCCGGTCAAGGTTTTATGTCGGTTACCCTTTTGTGTTTGATTTCCGATGCAGATTGTAGGGTTTTTCAAAAGTCTTTTTAGTTTCTTTGGTTTTGGGGTTTCTCTGCACTGACGTGGATTTAGGGTTTTCTTGGTTCAATTTTTTTATTACAGTAACAAACTTAAGCGATTCGATCAGTGTTTTTTTACAGTAAGAAACTCATTAATGTGATGACTGCTGAGATCTTGCTCTACTTCGCAATCTGCTCTACTTTTGTGTTTCTCTGGTTGTATTTTGGCCTGGCTGCTGAGATCTTGCTCTACTTTGCTCCCTGACTGTTGATACTCTGCTCTACTTTGCTCTCTGACTATTGTTATCCTGCTCTACTTTA
>JAULKK010000007.1:2717277-2732076 GCA_032355705.1 Rubia peregrina
TTCGACTCATATACAACTCGAAAAATAATATTATAATATTTTTATACAAATAATTATAATATTATAAGTTTTACTTTTAAAATAAATATAAAAGTATTATTCATTTACAATAAAAAAGTTATATAAATATAAAAGTATGATTCATTTAAAATAGTTACACGTGTGGGGCGTATAATCCACGTGGGCACGTGTAATCCACGTGTGACTACACAAGTAGGTGTGACGCCTGTAATCCGCTCGTGTAATCACGTGTGACTATACAGGTAGGTGTGACGCGTGTAATCTACGTGTGGCCACGAGCGGATTACACGTGGGCGCATTATGGAAATGTGTCCTCACCTTCTGAAATTTAAAAAAAAAACTAAAATCGCCGATGGTGCATTATGAAAATGCGCCCTTACCTTTAGATTTTTTTTTAAAATAACATCCTTCAAAATGCGACCTCCCCCTGCATCCAACCCTCATTTCTGCCCCATTTAGTATCCAATTGGGGGGCATTTTGCCCCCAAAAATAAAGCACTCTGGTGGTGAGGTGGCAGATTTGTGATACTAAGCAGTTTTCTAGTGGCACTGTCTCCCAGGGATTCAGTGACATGATTTTTTGTGTATGTATTACTCAGCCATACTTTAACGGAGATTGGCAATTTGATTGTTGGTTTGGGTTGAAGGATATCACTCTGTTGACGTTCGATCGGGGTTTTCATTATTTTAAGGTTGTGGGAGTAGTTTGGGACCCTTGCGTTCCTTTTCTTCGATAAATATGTTGTGTTTCATTAAGATATTCCTTAATGGATTTGAGCTTTCTCTCGCACTGTGCTTGTGTGGGATGTTACGTGAGGTTATATTCATCAACTGCTTTATGTTCTATGTCATCTTTACTGATATCCTTTCCTTGCTCTTTGATTTGAATCAAGTGCAGCACCTAGTTGAGAAACTCATAGATGCTTACTGTGATAGGCAATCAGTTGACATGAGTTCGATTGCATGCTTGTTTGATGGTCGAATGACGAGCATTACTTGCGAACGATGGTGAACATTATGTGCCCGGAGAAGATCTCGAACGTTTTGGAGGCGGTGGTGGCAGCATAGCATAATTTTAGGGTATTTTTATCACCAAACTTTATTTTGAAGACTAGGGGTATTTTAGTCATTTTTGTTTTGGTCAATGTCGGAAAATACTAGGTCAAGGATGGAATAGTGGCAAAAGGTTATATCGGCACATTTGAAGTAAACGTTAGGGTTATAATCGCACTTTCAGATTATACAGAGTTATATTGACACTTTAAAAAAAGAGGTTATATTTGTATTTTGCCCTTTATTCTAAAAACTGCATCGTGTATAATTCTCATATATTTTTTTTATTAATTAGTAAAATTATAAATTATATTTTATTAATCATTTTCGTTTATAAATTTGTGCATCGGCACGTGTATTATCTAGTATATTATATAAATGTGCATTCTTCTTTATATTATTGTGCATTCTTCTTTATATTATTGTGCATTATTATAATGTATTGTGTTTACAATGTAAATATTGTAATGCACAAATAATTACATTTAAATATACATTCATTATACCCCTTCCGTCCCAAGATTAATGGCACAATTACTTTTTCCAAGTCAAATTTGGAAAAAAATTATCTTAAATAAAAATTAATGTATACTAATAAAAATATCATGTGGGATCTTGTTAGATTCATCTTTTTATAAAAAAAAAATCCAAACCGTTGTATACGGGGTTTGGAGGGTGTTCTTCCCTTTTATTGAGCTCATATGTCGTAAAAATTTGGCTTACATTGACCGAAGGCTTACATCGAGCTGTCCGTAGGCTTACATCGGTTTCCCCAAAAGGGTAATCATAAAGGCGCTATAAATCAAATTACAAATTTGTAACCTTTATGTATAAAACAAATAGTAATAGAAAGGGGAACATCCTAAGATAAATGGTCAAATATTGCGTACACATCCAAGTAATTCGGCTCGAACCACTAGAAGTGGACCACATTATTTCCAATATCAGTCACCTTCTCCCAAATTTCCAAAACATTATACTACTGAATCTAAAGCAACCAAAACATAAGTGCACAACTCCGGAAGTGAAAGATCTGGTTCATCTCTATTAAATTAAAGTCCTTTGTAGAATGTAGGAATGACCTCGGTCATTTCTGTTCCTAAAAATCTTCTGTAAATGTTAGTGAATTCAGGAGAAATTACATAAGTCTCTAACATGACACAAGGTGATCAATGATCAACTTGCTCGGTCTACAAATCCGGGTCGTAAACTATAATCAGCATCGCCAAAAGGTAAGTTGTTATAATTACCATGACACAGATTTCTCCTATACCAACATATAGAAGAGACCAGTTTAGAAGCCAAATGGATCTAACCAAACAAAAGGAACCATAGAAAAAATCTAAGGTTGCCAGAGAACAATCGCGACTAAATATTCCAGCAAAAAAAACCTAGTTTGATCCACTACCCAGATAATTATGAAAAATGAAATATAAAAAAATAAAAACATTAAATATAAAAAAGCCTCCCACCTGAGAAAAAGAAATTAAAAGGGAGATTAAAGAATAAAAATTAAAGTATTTCCCCTCGTAACCTTATTACCGCCGGAGTAAGAATCAGTTGTACGCTGACAAGATTTGGACCTTTTGGGCAGAGTCAAAACATTGCTGAGGCGATTCTGAGTTGAAAAGACCTGGTCTCCGAGTTGATTCGAGTTGACCTGAGTTGAACCCAGTTGGCCCAAGTTGACCCGTTGAGATCCTTTTAGACTCGGGAAAGCAAGAGATGCTCCTTCCGCTGACTCACCACTGCAGAAGAGGCTTCTGGCTGCCTTTCTCTGGTTGTGGGTTACCGGATAGTTGTTGCCACCGCCGTAGGAGATCTAAGTCACCACAAAAACCACATGTCTCTGCCGCCACAGAGACACCAATGGATGACAGATCTAACAGAGATGTTGAACACCTGTGATGTTCAAACCTTCGGTGGACCACCCATCTTCACTGAGTCTATTACAAAGCTCTGGTCTCAGGCATCATCAGGGACTTCATCGGGGTGAGGCACTCCGTCGATTTGAGGGATACCATCATCTCAGGGACGCCACAAGGATGCCTCAGCGCCACCACTGGTCGTCATCTTTTGTCCGACCAAAGGGATGCCACTAGGACTCCACTGGCCTCTGTCGTCGTTCCGACCACATGGAAGACAAAATGGAGAAATTGAGTTTTGTCTATTTTTAGATCCGGTGAAAAAAAACTCAGTGCTAACAAAGGTACTGGGGTAGGGGATGGGAGTGGGAGTGGGATTGGGATTGGGATTGGGGTGGAGGGGACCGCCAGAGTAGGTTGTTTTCGGCGGCGACAGTCCCCTCCAAGGTTGTTCTGGGGTTTGTAAAGTGTTAGAGAGTGGGGAGAGTAAAAGTTTAGAGAAAGAAGGGGGGAGGAGTTAGATTCATCTTAATATCTATTTTCTAAACACCAATTTATTATGCGTAATTATTATATGTAACTAGATATATTAACGGTCAAACATGATCATTGAAGAGTGTGAAAAATCAATTATGCCAAATAATTTTTGGGATGGAGAGAGTATATACAATGGATGTGTATGGTACACCGGGAAAAGTATAAGAATTGATTACCTGGATCGTTGTCTTCATTATCATACACACGAGGAAAATCACACAAACCTTAATTTTTATGAACCAAATTCGAAAACGGAAAAAGAAAAATCCCTCTTAAATAGGCACCTGATAGATAATAATTCTTAGTAATTTCAGACGCTATTACAAATTTTCATAAATACGAGATTCCCAATATGAGAAATCATATTAGGGGCACCAATTCCAACATAAACTCGAGAGTTACCATTATAGGGCGTGACGCTGTCTAGGCCAGACCTTCTAGTCTCTAGTTCACTTACTTCACCATAAATTCAACACATCACATTGGTCTATTATTTGATTGTTTAGTAATATATTAACATTAAATTAGTTATATTTTAAAAATAATCAAATAAATCATTTACCTATATATTTAATTTATTAAGTATGGCAATATATTAGGATAAAATGTCATGAATTGTATGTTGGAATTATTATAAAATTATGATTAAAATTTTAACCCGGAGTTAATTAAATTAAATCAATTGAAGATATAATGAATATTGATGAATTGATAAATGAATAAAATAACTTGAAAATTTTAAATGTTCAATTTCTAACTAAAACTGTTTAACTTATGTTATTTTATAACAATTCCAACTTACATTATTTTATAATAAAATATCTTATTTGAGTAAATATATTTTTATTTATTGTATATGTACTTAAAATTTATATTTATATTAAAAAAATTACTAGACAAATATTAAATTTAACTTGCCGACTTAATCCAATCAGTCAAGGCACGAATTCAACACGTGAAACGGGCACGGAACAGAACGGAAAAATACGAAGCACTTAGGTAGGCTGTGGGCCAACTTTTATTTTGATAGCACAACACAAAAAAAATTACAATTTACGATAAGTACGAGTATGACAATGGGCCTTAAATTATAGAAGCACAAAAATACTACTTGAGTACGACACAAAGCCAACTCTATGTCACACCAAAATTCACATACCAATCTGAGGTGCCAAAAGATGGCTTCAACTGTAATGATTACTGAAAATTTTCATCCAAGTGTGTAGAATAAGAGCAACGACCTTGATCCATCATCATGTAACAAGTGGCAACATAATTACCGAGATGACTTCACCAAGAGCAGTATGAATGGCCACGACCAGTCTCAACCGTTGTAGAACCAGGCTAGGAGCCACAGTCATTGCGTCGTTCACCAAATAATTAACGAGTGGCGCGTGTACCCCACACCCTGCGTGATCTCACACGCGATCGGGCGATGGCTGATCCCCAGTGGAGAATGCGACCGGGGAGGTTTCTAGTATGCCCGGAGCACTGTGACCCTGTAAATATTTCAAAAACCCCTCGTGGTTCTTGGCACAAGTAATAACATTGATATATAGTGGCGTATGATTAGAAATATTGATCATAGGAGCAGAAAAATCTTTGAACTAAGGGCTGAGAGAAATAAAAAAAATCCAGATAATTTGATCATCATTCGTTACAATAAAGCCCATAACTATTAATTGCTAGAAAATTTCCTTAAACTGGAGATGAAGGTTATGAACTGTACTAGATTTTAAAAAAATCAATATGTGGTAGCCTTGAGAATGGTGAGACCACCAAGATGAAAAAGTGAGATGTGGTCATGTGTCACACCTTATTAGTTGGAAATATAAAATAAAGAAAAATGCATTTATAACCCTACATAATTGACTTAAGTACCAATATAACTCTTTTGTGTTCGAAAGTGTCAATATAACCCTTGATACTCAATGAAAGTGCAAAATTAACCTTTCCGACAAATTTTGGCCAAAATTCTTTGAAAGGTCTGTCTCACCCCTCTGGAAAATAAAATGAAAATACTATTATGCCTCTATAAACCCTTCTTCGCTTCTTCTTCTCTTCTCTTCTTCTTTCCAGCCAGTCCTCTTATGTTCTTCTTCTCTTCTTTCTTCTCTCTTGTTATATATTGGTGTGTTTTTTTCTTCTTGGCATTGAACCAGGTTGATCGACGCAGGGTAGCATATTTGGGGTACCGCTGGCGAAGGTTTAGGAGCAGAGGGAGTAGCGGCGATGGTGGGTTGGAGTCGCCTAGGGTTTGGGGGAGCAACAACGGTAGTGAGCTAAGTGTTTTTTGGGTTGCAATGGCAGCGGGTGAGAGTCGTCTGGGGTTTTAGGGAGCAACAAAAATGGTAGACGACACGAACGATGGGCAGGGAATTTTGGGGCAGTGGTGACAATGCGAATGGTGGGGTTAGGGTTGCACTGTGTCATGGGTCAGCCTTGTTGGGATTAACCGTGCGGCCTAGCCGTGCTAGAATGCATTGACTACCACCTATTTCCCACGTACGTCACACTTAGCTTGGTTGCTCTCACCACACCAAGCCTTTGGAGGGACGTGGACGAGTATGCAACAAAAATACACATAAGTTTAGAATGGGAGCAAGAGCGTACAAACAAGGGACGAAAGAAATACAAGGCCCAGACAACTTGGGGAGAAAATTCTCTTTATCGATATATTGAAAAATTAACCAGATGTCGGTAGCTGAGTACTCCATCGGATGGTCGGGAAAGTCGAGCATGCAATTCTAGAAACTCGATATGTATTCCTTTATAGTACCAATTTGCAGCAGGGCCCCGCGTCTTAGCAAAGCATGTTTCTTCATGTTGGTGGGCATCTTCAGTTCAGCCCACGTGTTTATGGATAGGTTTCCTGCCTTTATCTCTGCATCTAGGGAGCGCCACCACAACATTGCGCAGCCCTCTAAGTACGTTGTGGAAATAGTGACTTTCTCAGCTTCCGAGTCTGTCTCGGTCGCCTTAAAGTATTGCTTTCATCCCTCATTTGTACGCTCTTTCTCCCATTCTAAACTTTTGTGTTCTTTTGCTACATACTCGTCCATGTCCCTCAAAAGGCTAGGTGTTTTAGGAGCAACCAAGTTGAGTGGAACTTACGTGAGAAATAAGCGGAAGTCGTTGCATTCTAGCACGGCTAGGCCTCACGATTAACCCCAACAAGGGTAACCTGTGACACAGCAGCATGGTGAAGATTCGACGACGAGCAGAGTGGAATAGTGGCGGCCGCAAGGGGTGTTCAAATTGTTCGGCCCGACCCTACCCGGCCCGACCCAACCCATTTTGATCTGGCCCATATGGGTTGGGTCAGGTCAGGTCAATGTCCCATTTTGGTCAAAATGGGTTGGGTCAAAGCGGGTCGGGTCAGATTTTGACCCCAAATCAACCAGTTTTCACTCATTTGCAATTTTACCCCATTTTCTTGGGAAAATCATAAAAAGAATTAGTTTATTACAACATATTCACCATTAATTTAATTCAAAAACAAGTTTAACATTCTTGATTTTTTTTATATAAAACTAAAAATAATTTTGAAAAGCTACTATTAATTGTAAATAATATACTTATTAATTTATGAAATATATATTCATAATTGTATAAATAAACTTTAGTAAAATTATATTTTTAAATGAAATATTAAAATTATTCTATTTTTTTAGGTTAAGACATCTAAAAGAGATGTAGGGAATTTATAGGTATCCCTATACCAGTAATGAAAAATAAAAGTGACATACAAAAGTATCCCTACATTATGAAGTACAAAGTGATCCAAATATATTGCCTCCACACCCCGTGTCAGCGTATTTTGGCTAGACTTAGTACTTCATAATTTAGATTATAAGTAAAGGTCCATATGACAACATATAAGGAATAGATTATCAGAGTAAACAAAACGTTTAAAATGATAATCTATCCTATTACAGAGAGTGGTTGAAAGATCTGAAACTCGGTTCAGAAAAAGCAAGCCATGATAGCTATTGTAGAGAGAAATTTGTGTCAATTGATTTCCCTTGCAGCAGTAACAATAAACAGCAGCAGGAGCTATTCAGCAGGAGTTGCATCAAAAAACAGAAGTTGCGTCAGGAGATTCATCTGCAAAATGAAGTGCCGCAGTCGTTTAGCAGTGCAGCATGTGTGTAGCAGCAGAAATTGCATAAGCAGGAGTAGCATCAGAATAAAACCATTGCAGCAAATAGATAACAACAGGAGTTGCATCAGAAAGTGCAAGATAGAATGGGTTAAGCAGTATCCACAGTTAGTAGCTGTGGTTTGATGATTCATCCAAATGATCTGGATTGTGTTCAGCCACATTTCGGAAAATCCTTCCCATCTTGACATATCTGCAAAAGATGAACAACTATATTAGCAGTATCAATCCACAAAAATAGGTACATTGATCCTAAGATCTGGTATTCCATTTTTATCAAGCATTGGTAGACTCATTGCCTTTTATCAATGATTTTTCCTCCTTTCTCATCAGAACCTCATTTGCAAAAGAATATGTGACCTGGTTAGACTGCCTAGGGGTATATGATATTTGAATATCTTCCTTAAGCCTACGAATGTGGTCAGCCTTTGAAAACAGTCTCCAATTAGCAGAAAAAGGTGATGTAATGATATTAACAATCTGCAAGCAATATGTATCTACAATTGCATTTTGTTTTGTGTTTTAATGAAATTTAAACCCTTTCAATGGAAATTAGTTCAGCATGCAATGGTGAAAAATGCGTCAGTGAAAAAAGAAACTCCATAAAGGAAATCACCAAGATGATCCCTCATTAAGATCCCTAAACCTGTCTTACCATCCACCCAGACAGCATCAACATTCACCTTAAGAGTATTGATTGTTGGTTTCTCCCATGTAATCACAGAGAAATTTGGTTTGGGTGGAGGTTTTAAAAGTGGGATTGTCCCATGAGAAAATCCCAACTCAACATGAGGTGGACAAAAACAGGGTTTAGCCAGAAACATGTCATAGATATCTTCTGTAATTGACTTAACTACTTCCCCCACATGACATTCTAATTCCATTAAAAATTCAATTATTCCTAGCCTTCCATAAATTCCAGCAAGTATATGATGAGATCATAATAATTAAAGCACCATGTAGTTTGGAATGAGCAGTTAAGTTCCACATAGAAGATAATCTATCCCATAAGCTGACCACATTGAGGACTGGCAATAAGTACACTCTGCAGATTTCATTCCACACATTTTGGGCAAAAGCTACATTGATTGAAAAAATGTAGAACACAGTCATTATTGTCACAGACAATGCATTTAGATGCAAGATGGAAGCCAAATGTTTTGAGGACATCATCAAAATGAAGTATAGCATTGAGGAGTCTCCACATGAAGATGGTAATTTTCAAAGGAATTCTAGGATTCCAGATGTTATTAAGGGATCTGAGATTACTTGATGTAGATGCACATATTCAATATGCTGACTTAAAACTGAATTTACCTGAGTAGCTTGGCTTTCAAACCATCATGTCCATTCTGTGATGAGCTACAAAAGCTCCATGCAAGTAGGCTATCAGATCCTGTGAAAGAAAACGAGTTAGTAATGGAAAAAGAAACTAGGTTGTTTTCAATAAACTCTTCCACAGAGCATGTTATATGTATCCCCTGCACCACTTGCCCAATTATGTCAATGATAGCACCATACCCTGTCCAATTAGAAAACTAGAAAGAACATTTTCCTTGTTCTAACTAAGTAAAATGAAAATAAGTGTATTTTATTTATTAAGTGAATAATATATAATATAATATTCTTATTTTAAATTAGAGTGCGTATCTTGAAAGCCGGTCTTTCCATAAGTTATGGAAAGACCAAGGTTTAAAGTGTAAATTAAATGAAATAAAGATAAAAGTTAAACCACGTCTTTCCATAAACTTATGGAAAGACCGTCTTTCCCAAGACTTTGCCTTTAAATTATATAAAAATAAATCATAATTTTATTTATTATTGAAATATTATTACATTTAAAAATAGTATATTTTATTTAAAAATTATACAAATTACTATTTTTAATATGATTTTGGTCGATTTGGGTCAACCCAGCCCGACCCGACCCTAAACTATGGGAATTTTCACCCGAACCATTTTTCCAAAACTTTTGGGTCAATTTGGGCCGAGACAACTGACCTGCCCGACCCATGAACACCCCTAGCGGCAGCCGAGCTGGGGTTAGGGGTTTGGGATCGGGTGGTAGGTTTGATTTTGTGGTGGAGTCGGAATTAATATTTGGGATCGCCAATGGCGGCATGACTGCGAAACGGAGTGGAGCAACGGTGTTGGCGGAGCTGGGGGTTTAGGGTGGTGACAGAGCTGAGGGTTAGGGTTTGGGATCGGGTTGTGGTGGGTTTGGTTGCCGATGATTGCACAGTGGCAGCCTGGTGGTGGCAATGGAATAACGACAAGAGGCGGCGGAGTAGCGGTGAAGTGATGCCAGTGGCGGGGCAGCACCGACGTTGGCGGAGCAGTGGAAGTTAGGGATGATCATGGGTCGGGTCTGAGTTGGGTCTAATAAGACCCAAACCCAATGCTAAGAAAAAAATAGTTAGACCCAACCCCGTCGGGTCTGAAAATTTTAGACCCGTAACCAGACCCGGTGGGTCTAAACGGGTCTTGGGTCAAAAATGGGTCTAATATTCTATTTTTTCTCCACTAAATAAAATATATACTCCCTCTGTCTCACTTTAAACTTTCTAATTGCTTTTTTAGAGTCAAACTTTACAAACTTTGACCCTAAATATAAATTAATATATAAATAATAAATATATCATGTGACATATCGTTAGATTTGTTTTAACATCTATTTTCTAAGAGTCCGTCTCTTGAAAGACGGTCTTTCCATAAGCTATGGAAAGACCAAGGTTAAAGAGTAAATTAGAAGAAATCAAAATAAAATTTTCGGGTTGCATGAATCGGGTTATAAACTTTATAACTACAACACGTTGCACAATAAAATTTTAATATTGCAACTAAGACCTTTTACCTTTTATTATTTCAATTAAACATCGTCTTTCCATAAGCCTATGGAAAGACGGTCTTTCCCAAGACTTTGCTCTTTTCTAAATATATATTTTTTTATGCGACATTATTGTGTACAACTAGAAATATTTACGGTCAAACATGCTTATTGAAGACCGTGAAAAAGCAATCAGGAAGCTTATATGGGGACGGAGGTAGTATTTATTTTATTTTAAAATATTTTTAAAAATATTTTTCAAAATACAAAAGTATAAGTTGATCCTCCCCATTATAAAATTAGAGAAAAGTGCATATATAATCCTACCTAATTCACATAAGTGTAAATATAACCTTTTGATAAATGAAAACACAAATATAACCCTAGATAGTATGTACAAGTGCAAATATAACTCATTCTGGCAGTTTAACGCCGGATTTGATTGAAAAGACAATTTTCCCCTTTAAAGATAAAATTAAAAGGTAAATTGACAATTATACCCCTAACCCTAACTCATTTTTTCCCATCATCTTCTTCCCTCCTCTTCCTTAGCTGCTCACCCTACTTCTCTTTTCTTCTACCCTATTCCGAACAAAATTTCACCAATTCCACCACTTCTATAGTTGAGCTAGGGTTGGTGGCGGAAGGGAGGAGGAGATGCCGATGGCGACGACAAATTCACCATCGTCGGTGTGAGAGTTGGGTTTGGGAATGATGGGACGGGAGCATCGGCAGCGGGAGAGTCAGGATTGGGGGCGATGGGGTGGGAGCATCGGCAAGAAGTTAGGGCTTATGGTCGGCGATGGGAAGCTAGGGCTTATGGTCAGCGATATGAAGCTGGGGTTTATGGTTGACGACTTTTTGGAGTTTGGAGGAGGTGGAGATGGTGAGATTGTGGAGCGAAGAGACTAGATTTTGGGGAAAGGGGCAGGATGGTGGGGGAGTTGGTTGGATAGGGGTGGCGGGGTGGCGGGGTGACTGGGCAGTGGTGGCCTTGGGGGTGGAAGGTGGCGGGGTGGTTGGTTGGTGGTGGAGGGTTGGTTGGGCAGTGGTGGTGGTGGTGGTTGGGCAGTGGTCGGAAATGATCAATCAATGGCGGAATATAGTTTTTAGGGTTATATTTGCACTTTCATTTAGTAGTTATGGTTATTTTTGCACTAAAAATTATCTCATAATTATATGTACACTTACTGAAATATGTATAATTATATTTGTATATATCCCTTAAAATTAAGCACCTCCACCAAACACACCTATGTCAATCAAAATTTACTCCCCAATAGCTAAAAATCACTGTGCGGTTTGATTTTTTTCGACAGTTGAATAAAAATATTTGATCGTTGATATTTTATATTATGTACAACTAAAAATTATTTAAAAATTAATATTTTAAAAATACACAGTACGATGAACTTCATAATAACATCATTACTTGCATGTGAATAGAATATTATGGTTAAATTTATTCAATTTTGACCACATGAATAGTGTTAGTGCAGATTTAGTTGGATAAGAGGAGTACCAAATTTTAAAAGGTAAAGAGAGGGAAAAGAAAATGAGTTGACTCTTGAGGGTTTTTATTAATCAAATAGTATGACCTTTCCCATTAATATATAGAAATGGTTTACAATGTTTGTGATAAACTAGGACTACTGCTAGTCCATCTTCTAGTACAATTGATACACTAAACTATTGAAAAATCATAACTAAAATGAGAAAAAACTTATCTATTACAAGGAGGGATGAGTGAACTCCCACCTGGATGGCTCACACAGTTTTGAGTAGGGTGACCTCCCACTCAAGCTCCACACCGACATTGTGTATTGAAGATTGCTCCACGCCAACTTGGCGTATAGAGACTGAAAGACCATAATTTATCAGGGGAAGAACTTCTCTGAGTTGCGCCCTCTTAAGGGGCTTATTTGGGTGAAAGTGCACACTTTGAAGTCTTGAGAATGGCATCGGTACAAATGATAGCGCATGCAACAGTGTGTGAAATGGTATCCTATAACGAAAATCACAGAATCACAAACTACCAAAATACCCTAAAACCAAATGGATTCTTCATTAATTGCCAAAATGCATCTGTTATTTTCACAAGAAAACATCCACCAGAATCATTAACTTCATCACTGAGCAAATGGCTCATAAATTCTTCAGTGAATCCCCTGCTCCTTGGAAGAAGATACACGATAGCGCGAAATCTGCGATGAAGATTCCAACGAGTGAGATCACCACGGCGGAAGTGGTTGATTCTCCGACTCCCTTAGCACCGCCGGCCGTGGTAACTCCCCATGCACAGCTCACAATGGATATGATCCCACCAAAAACCTGAGATTTGATCATCGCGCTGACTAAATCCCACGGCCTAAGGGCGCGCTTAGCAGAATCCAAGATTATGTTGATGCCAACGCCATAGACGTTGTCAGCTAAAAAGACGCTAGATGCCATTCCAACCGAGAAGCACATTAGGGTTAGAAAAGGTAGTGCAACACAGGAAGCGACGACCCTTGGTGTAATAAGATAATCGACAGGGTCTGTACCGAGAACTCTCAGTGTATCAGTCTGCTCGGAGACTTGCATCGTGCCCAATTCTGCAGCAAATGCACTCCCAATACGACCTGCAACTACAATTGAAGTGACTACAGGACTCAGCTCACGTGAAAAGGCGAGAGCTAAGACGCCACCAACAGCTCTATTCAAGCCTAACCTGGTGAACTCCCTCACGAACTGTATCGTGAAAGCCATTCCAACGAATGCTGAGGTTAAGAAGCAGACACCGGCGGATTTAGGACCAACCCTCTCGAGCTGTTGGAGGGTGTTCCGCCAGTGAACCTTACCCTTAAAAATCCTACTGATGACCTGCCCTGCCAAGATTAGAACGGATAAACCCCTCCACAAGTACCTCGGAGGTGACCATTTGTCAAGAAAAGTCTCGACTTCATGATTTAGGGGCTCACTCGTACTTCTATCGTCTTCAGACAAAGGGACACTCAAGTGGCCATCATTTGAGTTTGGAGTAACAGATAATCGGCTCTGTTGCACTGCTCCGGGAAATTTACATTTCCTAGAATCTCGAGCGAAGTGCAACTTTTTAGCAACTGGACTAGGTCTTAACGACTTTATTCCCGTCCCATTCGCTATTCCAACACAACTATTCCTGCAATTTTAGCAAGTTCCCACAATACAATGAGTCAATGAACACTAAAAATGAACAAGGCAGACCAGACTACAAGGTACAACGAGGGGTTGGTTACCTGTTGGAGAAGCAAAAAACCGAGTAAAATTGGGAAGTTGCTTGCATTGTAAGCCCTTGTCCTTCTTCCGTGAATGTAAGAGGCCTTCAGCTATACACCTAGCTTAAAAGTTCTAGCAGATTCGTGGAAAGACATTTGAATCTCAAAATGCTCCGTTTCAGAAATAAAACCCTAGTCCAGCAAAGCAGTAACAGAGTTAACATTACGACGTGCAGAGACAAATTCGAGAACCATTTTCTGGACCAAATTGGCTCTAACATAGCCTAGTCAACTAACTAAATCCTCCATTCTATTCCAAACTTCGCAAAATGATGCACTGAAACTACTGGTATTAACAGAAATGCAAAATCTCTTGCTCCGAACTAATAAAAAATGTATCTTTCGATTTAACAAACTGCTACTACTGCCCACTGCTTCATATAAAATTAAAATTTTAAAAAAAATCAGAATTAATTGTTCATCAGCATAGATTGCTCTTTAACAACTACGGAGTACAAGAGAATTTGAAAGAAAAAACAACGATAAGCCCAGGGAAATAATATAAGCAAATTAAAACAAGCAATCAGAAAATCAAGAAAATACACTGAGATAAGAGGACGGGTCAATAGAGGGAAATGGAAATGCGCAGTGTTTATGGGGAATCTCGATTTAGCTCCGTATTACCTTCTGGGTCGGAGAGTTAGTTCAAAATCAGCTCCGAAAACGCCGGCGGCGAAAAAGTTTGCCGGAAAATTTCGGAGATGTCTAAGCGCCCGGTCAAGTTTTTCTCTGGTTACTTACTGAGAGTTAAAACTACCACTAGGTTTATATGTCTAAGTTAATTGCACTGTACTCCCCAATATTTGCTGTAATTAAGGAAACCCACTTGTCTACTTTTGAGTTTTGAGTACCGAATTTACCGATCACACAGTTGATTTTAACTTTTTAAGTGTTCATTAACGAGTGAATTCCAAAAATAATATGGAAATTGCTTTAATTTCCCAAACTAGACCAAATAGTTTTTTCATGTTTTGCTATTTATTTTATAGCCCAAACTTCTAGTTTTATTCTTGATTTGCCCCTCAAGGTTGTTCTTTA
>JAULKK010000007.1:3008201-3024256 GCA_032355705.1 Rubia peregrina
CTGAAATCTTTTATCCTATTTTGGAGTTTAGTATTATTTTTAATACCGTTAAATTAACTGTGTTTTGAGTGTATATGAGACATCTTTTTTTTATTCGCTTCAGGGCTCAGAAAAGCTAGGACCTGCACTGTTTGAGTGCACCCCGCTTGAGAATTTCTGGCTTCGCCCCTGACTACCACCACTATCACAACAAGTAGTAGCTCCACCTCGTCCGGATCAATTTCTTGTCACAATGCACAGGACCCGGTGCCAAGAAGTTGAGTTCGAGTCACTCCGGCGAGCTGTCACGATAAATAATTTCAAAGGAAATGGGTTAAACTGGATATATAACTCCAAAGCGAGAATTAATGTAAATGCGTAGGCATTTATTTTGAGCAGAAAAAGAGGGAACAAATAAGCCGAAAGAAAATGAAATGTAGCCATTTTTATGGTCTTTTAACCATTTTCCAATGCTGGTACTATAATTTACTTTACCAATACATAATTCATCAACGTTGATCCGTCTCATCGTTGATACATCATGGAAGAAGTGCTTAACCCACCGGCAGCGGCAGCGGTGGCTTATTCTTTGTTCGGAAAGGAGCTTCGCTAGCGAACTTGAATCGGCTGGGCTCTGGTGTTCTATTGCGAAACTGTTACTCGATCGTATGGAGCAGGTTCGCCGGAGGTGATGCCCAGAGATGGAGGTGGCGGGCAGGAGGGGTGGATGGTGGGGGTGGGTGGTGGCGGGCGGAAGCGGAGGGCTAGGTTAAGGGGTTGAAGAAGAAGAGTTGGATGGAAGGGTTCAAGAAGACATGTCTTTATTTTCCCTTTTTTTCTATTTCTTTTTAATTCAGAGATAAAATGATCATTTCATTAAATTTCAACTAAAATTTCTGTTGACAATTGAAGTCAATGACGTCCAGGATTAGATTGACACATACATCATAAAGTTAAAGTTATTTTGACACTTTTTCATGTTACAAGGTTAGATTGACACTTTTAACCTAAATTTATGGTCATTTTAACACTTAACTTTATAATTTAATATATTTTGTATATGATTAATATATATTAAATTTATTACACATATATTAGATAGCAAAAAATAAACTAAAATTTTAGCATTCAGTAAGAATTCAAAATAAAATATTTTTTTTATATAGCTTGATTACCAAGTTTGACGCAGCAGTGCGAGGTGAAAAAAATGTGCATTGGTAGTGCAGAGCGAACAATTTGTGTGGTTGCAGTGCAGAGCGAACACACATTTTAAATGATTTTGACACAACATGAATGGTACACTACTAATGATGATGACGATTATAATAATGATATATGTAAACACGCAGATAAGTAGCACACAAAATTTCCCTACTCTAAAATATTTTGAAAGGTAGAAGAATAACTCGGTCTTACTTCTTGTCTGGTTCATCAGGAGCAGTTAATATCTCGATGAGGGAAAGATGACAATGCAAATTTATATATTATAATCCCATATGCTTGATTGGCATACAGGGGCGGAGCCAGAAATTTTGGAATGGGGTAACCACTAATATATAATTTAAAAAATTAATGTGATAAATTCAGTTGACCACTATTATAAAAAAAATTAACATAAACAAATTTTGTAGTTGAAATAATATTGCATTGCATGACTTTTTAAAACTGCTAAGATCTTAGTATTTACACGTCACTTTTGCTGATTGTGATGCAAATCAATGTCAAAAACCATGGCAAGCCCCGGAAGCAATAAGGTTTGCAGAAACTACAAGGTGGGGTGGTGCATTTCCTTGAAGGTTGGAGGCACCATGAGGTGGGAGCTCTCGATATCGATAAGATCGATGTAGTTTGGAAAGTTGCATTAAGGCATGGCTTCAAGCCCAACTAGCTACTAACAGACAAGTTTGGAATCATGTTCTTGTATCAAATGTACCATGATGCTTTCATTACCTAGTTCAAATTCAACAAACACTTTCCTGGTAACCATGGCGGTATCAACCTCATCCTAAGCCTAGCTAATTAAAGATCTGAGATTCATCTGATTACATCAAAGAAAGATCAAGCAGAAGGACAGAATGCTTATTTGTCTCACACATTTCAGTTTATAGTATGTATTTTTGCTGGCACGGGCTTAGTCTAGGGGTAAAATTGAAGATTTATATGTATATTCAAAGCTTCTGGCTATGTTTTGTTGCATGGTATGATGTGCTGTCAGATACCACAATTTCATGATATGGTGTTCTAAGCTCTAACATGTATGTTTGAAAGACTGCAAAACATGAAATTTACTCAATCACAGTAATGTTTCATTAGCTTCCCTTTCTATTTTTAGATCCTCAGATCAGATTAGAAAATGGCAGTATGGCACTACAAATTAGAGGCAAAAACCTCTGAAAAAACTTCTGAATCGAGCAGATTCAAACATTGATGAACTCAACATGGCATGACAAATAAACTAAAAAACTTGAATCAACAACAGAAGCCAGAAAAAATGCAGAAAGAAGAGAGTACCACTAGGCGTTTTCTCGCCAGCTCGATTCAGTCTTCTGCTAGAGCTCGGCTGATCCCTGTCGAAGCCATATCTTCTCTTCCGCCTCTCAGTTCTCCTCCTCACCATCTTGCTTTCAGTATCACTCAGAGTTCTCTCACTCGCAGAAGTGTCCACACTCGGACTCCAAGACCTCCCTCCCTCAGAACCTTCGGCCTCAGTATCTTCACTGCTGAGAACGACATATTCAGATTTCTTATTCCTCTTCCTCTTTCTTCCCCTGTCCCTCAGAAATTTCCTTGCTTTCACTCTTGAAGCAATATTGGTAACGTTGTCCATCTCCGTTAAACCTTGTAAGCCCCAAACAAACCCCTTATCCTGCATTTTTCAGAACCGAGTTCAGAAAAACACCAAAGGATCAATGATGAAAAACAGCAGCAGCCAAACAGAGGGAGAAGCAAATGCAGCATACCATTATGCAGGAAGTTAATGAAGCTGCAGAGGAAGAGAGAATGGAAAGGTGCAATAAAGGGTAATTTTCTTGCTCACAACGTATCTTTGAAGGTGATGTGATTTCAGGATTTTGAGGCAAAGTTTTGGAGTGTGAAATGCAGAAGTTGTGCATAGACTAGACTAAAAGCAGAAACGAGGTTGCTAAATTTGTGTAATGGCGCCAATTGTGTGCATTTTGAACCTAACGTGTGTGTCTACAGAAATAGCTACCCTCCTTTTTCAGTAATGCCTACCAATTTTTCCTTCTCTATTTATATCTCTACCACATTAATTCCACAGATTTGCATCTCTATTCAGAGATATGGACATAGAAAAACATCTATCACAATAATTGCATTCATGTATCTAAACTCATATTTAAATTCTCAACACACATAATTCATGACGCCGTTGAGTAAGGGAGTTTTATGCTAGTTTAAGGGAGAGTTGGATGTCACACTAATTACATGTGGGTTAAAATCCAACTTAAAATTTACTAGTATGTTAGACATTGTCAAGATTCGGGATTACTGCATTAAATTTTAACTTGATTATTTGATTTTAAAAGTAATCCGGATAACCTCATGGAATTCTAGATATTATAGACCAGTTTATGAACAAATTATATCTGATGATGCCTATGGGTAGATTCTTTTAGATCTGCGGAGTTCTAATCGTTTACATAGGTATACGGAATCGATTTATACTCAAACCTTCACTACTATAGATGAGGAATTACTCTACGCCTAAGTTTTTAGGGCCTACAAATTCTTCGAACCGACTAGGGTTCTATTTTATCGTCTAGTCAGTTTTTGCGATGCCTTTATCTTTTCTTTATCACTGAATCTAAATCTTTACTTAAATGATTATTATATCTCATATTTCTAAAAAAAGGCAACTCCAATGATAGGGTTTGGAATATTATTTCTACAGCAATCTGCATATTTTAATTGTTTAAACATAATGTACATTACGATAAAATGAATAGTGAAAAAATGTACAGATAAAATGCGTACACCCCATGTAACACACAATAATATAGCTTAAAATAATTTCTTATATCTCGGATATCATAAAATTCCAGATATCTTACACTTTACTCTAATCAATATGGATATCATCTTTCTAGTACATAAAAATAATTTCACTTGATCTTATATCCTGGTTAATGACACAACTACAATTCTTTTTTCCGGGGCATATCATTGGACCTTATTTTTAATCATCAATTTGAGTTGTGTATACATACAAACATAAACCCTAATTTGAATCATCATGTGCCTATATTTAGTATGTATAAAAATCAAATTTCAGGCGACACATATACGATTTTTAATACATACGTAAAACAACCCATTTTAACCCATCAATTTGAATAATCATCCCTAAAAAAGATACAAATCTAAATCATAGCTAACACAAAAATATACTCATTTTCATTAATCAATTCAAATCGTGCCATATACATTCAAGCACAAAATCACGTTACCCCAAACTAAAATTAATAATGCCTATAAACGAGGGAGATTAATTTAGTTCTCGATTTCATCACTTACGGATCGAAATGCTACACAAAAATGTTGCATTTCTCAAATTTGTTTGAATGGACTTAAACCTAATAAATAAATAAATCAAAATATACCTTCACACGGGGTCTTAGAACATGTTCATGCAATCAGAGATGGTGACCTTACAAATTGGCGATTTGCACTGAGATTGAGATGAACTCTCAATTCGCGAAGTTTACCAGGAATGAGATGAAATAAAGGAGAGAGAAGGACAGGGAAAAACTTTGAATTATTAAATAATAAAATAAAAGATAATAAAACGTGAGGGAAAGAATCTTAAAAGATACATATATAAATATTATTTATTATATAATTTATGTGAAAAGATATTTTGGGCTGGACATTTCACTATATTTGGCCCAAAAGTATGTATAATTTTTTAATGAAAAGAACAAAGAATTCAGTAGTTTACATTATACTAAAAAAAGTTCACTTTTATTTATTGCTATAAGAGATTGCCTTAAATTTATAATTTTAAATTTACCTTAGAATATGAATATAGAAAAATAAATATATTTTGTCACTGAAAAACGCTCAAGTGAATGCATATGTTATAGTTATATATATATATATAACTTGACAGTGCAAAAGAGTATACAAAATTATTTTTAAAATGAATTGAAATTTCATTTTATGCAGTACCATTCTCTATATATTTGATTACTTTAAATGTATTATTATATATGTCAGTTGCTTAAATCGACGCTATTAGATGAAGTTCGATGCAAAGAATATTAATTCATATTTAATTATTGTTGTCTTCCACCTCGCTTATCTTCAACCTTAGCTCAATATCTTTCACCGTCTGTCTGTCTTCTGTTGTCCTCTCAACATTTTCAACCTTAGAATGAGTAGAAAATCTATAAAGAAAGAACTAAATTCAACAACCTATTATGCTCTTCTATCTTTTACATTGACTTTAATTGATTGAATAATTAAATTCATAATTACCATATTATTGATTGAAAACTAGGTTTAGAGAAAGAGTCAATATATGTATAAAATGAATTAAAATTTGCATCCTACTCCGCTTCTCCATCTTGTTAATTAGCTTCGACGCTTCTTCAACACAAACACCATTGAAGTTGGAAACCTAAAATTGAGCACACTCTGGATGCCAAGTAGTGGACTATGAGAGAGGATCACGGTACTAGTCCAAGGCTTTGTCACTGATCAGTTGGCTTGTGGCGAATCATTCACCATTTATTGAGGGATTACAGAGTCATCCTCTACTACCTCGTTACATCCGCCGATGCCATCCCCGATTACTTTGATTTCCATTTCTATACCACTCTTGATGCCTACGTGGATGGTGTTGAATGAGACTTTTATTAGGTTTATTGTCCTTTCATGAGATTTTTCAATCACTTTCTAATGTCTCTTTTAAATTGATTGATTACTAAAAGTGGAAGGTGTTGAGCAAATGGTGAGAGATGGCAGCCGATGGTAACATGTAGCTGAGTAAGGGAATGGAATACAAAGTTATAATGTAACATTTAAAAGCTATAGTTTAAGGCTAGTAAACTAATAAAATTTTAGGTGGAAGCTATAAAGTGAATGCATGATAATGCTATATATAAGGATCATACATACCAACATCTTTTTATTTAGAGTAAAGTGCTAAAATAACCATACCTTTTGGCTGAAAGTACCAATACAACCCTGGACTAGGCTAACTTGTTAGTCAACGACCATTTGGCCAGAATTGGGTGAAATGATAATTTTTCCCTTGATTAGAAAAGAAAAAAAGAAGAAAAAAACATGAAAATACACAACTGCCCTTATTTCTTTCCTTCTCAGCCCTAATTTATTTCTTTCTTTTTAAATTTTTCCCCATTTCTTTCATCTTCTTCCACTCCACCGCTAAGGAGGTGGTGGTATGTTCTCTCCTCCACCAGTAACTCGTAGGTCTAGCAGTGGTGTGTTCAATGCGCCACCAATTGCCTCCAGCGTTGCAAATGGTGTTTAATGCATCGCCAATTGCCTCCTACGCATCACCGATTGCCTCTAGCAATGTGGTGGTGCCTTCAACTCATCGGTCTCGAGGGTGGCACATGTTGGGGAGAGATTTGGAAGAGGCATTAGGTAGGTGGAGAAGGCGGCGACAATAGGGTTAGGGTGGGATTTGGAGCGGATGACAGACGATGGAAAGGTTTAGGGTTAGGGTGGTGGAGGTGGAGGAGATTGGAAGGGGTGGCAGCGGGGATGAGAAGATCAACGGGGATAGGGCGGAGGAGATCGAGAGGGGTGGCAGCGGGAAGGGTGGGGGAATCTCTGGCAGCGATGACGGTAGTTTTCGGCAGTGGCAATTTTCGGCGGTGCAACAGTTATGAAGAAGAAGACCAAGGGTATTTTGGGTATCAAGTTTTTTAACTTCTTAGTCAAGGGTATTTCTGTCATTTCATTTCTAGTCATTGCCGGAATTTCATGGGTCATTGTCAGAATTAGGGAGTTTGGCTATATTGGCACATTTCCCCCCAAAAGTTAGGGTAAGATCGTCACATACAATAATTAGTTAGGGTTAAATTGACACTTTCTCAGATTGCAGGGTTATATTGACACTTTCAGCTTAAAGTTAGGGATATAAATGTATTTATCCCTTTTATTTAATTGAGCTCCTTCCCTTTCTTATTATTATCATCTTTGTATCCATTCTTTTAATCATTCGTGATAGTTTCAAATTTTAAATTCATTTCAATCTTATAAATTTGAACAAAATAAAAAATTATTCCCACCTCACCACTCATATAATTATCGAATTCTATTTTAATACTATCTTACTCTTCCATGACCCTTCCATGACATGTCACTGCTTAATTGAAGCCATCACTGCTTAAAAAATAAAAATGGAAATTCAATATAAGCTAAAACTAGAAATATCTCAGACATATAAACAACTGTCTCATTTAGATTTCTTTGGTATAGGTGTAATTTTGGTTCCCTACTTATCACATTTAGCATAAATAGTCCCACAACATTATGATTTTGGCATTAGTAGTCTATTTCACATCGCATTACTTGAAGTTCTATGCTGACTCATTAATCAGTGGTAATAAGGACTAAAATAAAAATATCATTATAATTTAGGGTATATATATAAATGGTACCAATTTTTAATCGAAATTCACAGATTGTTACCCGAGTTTTGAATTTGTCTTTTAAAGGTACCCATTTTTTCATTTATTTCTAAAAATGCACCTTTAAACAACAAATGGGTACCAATTTGGATCAAAATTATGCCATAATGGTACGCACTTTTAACTAAAAAGTATCTTTTTGGGATACTAATGAAAAACTGGGTACCTCTTCTGAACAATTTTAAAAATAGGGTACTAAACTGAGAATATCACTTAAAAGTGGGTACCATTCTGAGCAATCTCTCATTTTGGAAATATTAAATTTGAGATCATAAATTATTTTCTCAATTCCAACTAGAATAAAATAAATTATACCTTAGAATATAACTAAAGTTTTACACAAATATAATTGGTTTAGATTAGTCAAAATTTAAATTGCAAGGCTTCAAGAGAAATTAAACTCTAGTTAAGTTTTTGTTTTCTGTTTGAGCATTTTTTAAGGAAAGAAATGCGGGGTGCATGATTGAAACACTTGAAACAAATACTAGTGCCCCCATGTCCAACTTAAATATGCATATATAGAATCCTTTTCATGGTTTTTAGTAAACATGTTTAACTGTGAACATATGTAAGGGAAAAATGCAGGATTGACCTTGTAAAATGTGAAAGTGCATATGTAACCCCATCTTTTAGTCAAAATGTGCAATTTTACCGATTTGGCCAATTTCTGTCTTTGACCGATGTAAATCCAGCGTTGACTAATAATGAAAAGATAGAAATACTCATACACTCAAAACTACAATTGTAATGACAATTATACCCCATATATTTCTTCTTATTCTTATTATTCATCTTCTTCTTATTATTCATCTTCTTCTTATTATTCTTCTTCTCCAAACACACCATGGCAACCACCTGCCACTGGTGCCGCCGCCGTGCCACCGCGTCTTTGCCTCTGCCATCGTGTTGCCGTACCTGTTCCGCCATGCAACTGGGCCTCCGCTGCCAGACATCCGTCTACCACCTGCCGCTCGGAACAACCAGTCCCACCTATTTGAAATCACCTCTCCCAGCCTGAAAACCTAGCCTTTACATCAATCTGCTCGCCTCTATCCCCTCAATCAGCTCCGCCGAACTCCCCGGCTCCCAAAACCACACCCTGCCACCCAGAAACCCCAGCTCCACTCATACCCATCCCTTCATCAGTGTCGCTCAAATCCCCTAAAAAATTACCCCATTGTCACTAATACTGCCCGCTCTGCTGCCGGGCCCGCCTCTCGGAACCACGGTCCGCCACCCAGAAACTCTAGCTCTGCTCAAATCCCTCTCGTCACCTAGAAACTCTAACTCCGCTCAACTTCGTTCGAATTCACTCAAATCCACTCAAATCGCAGACAGAGTGCGCCAACACCAATGAAGAGATGGCCGGGTTGGGTCATCGATGCCGTTGATTGAGCGATGGTGAAATAATTTCACTGGTGATGGTTGTTAGGTGGAGGGATTGAGGGTGATAGAGGTGAGAATTGGGTGAGAGAGGTGAGGCTGAGTGAAGAAGAAACGAGAGAGGGTTATTCTTATCTTTTCATGTTATTTTATTTTTTGAATTTTTAACTCAAGGGTATTATGGTTATTTCACTAATTTCTAGCCAAATTGGCTGTTGACAATTTGCTCAACGATTTCCAGGTTTTTTTGCACTTTTAGATTTTACAAGGTCATTTATGCACTTTCGCCCAAAACATAGGGTTAAAAACGCACTTCACTCTATTTGTAACCACGTATAACAACAATGCCTAAAAAGTTATTATTTAGAATCTACATGTTAATTTTTTTTAACAATATCACAAATGATAATATTATTCCTTATATATCTATTTGAATATATGATCAAAATTTGACAAGTTTGATTGAAAAAAGATTTTGTGCAGGTTTAACTGGGATGAATGGAGCATCATAATTCCAATAATGTCAAATAATAACATATTGACATAATTTTAATCCCAAAATTTTATTTTGAGTTTAGTCTTATTACATTCCACTGGCGAGTCAACAAATAATCTAAGACATTAGGCTGTAAAATGGATTGCTAATGCTAGCCTAAAAATATAAATTTTAAAAATCATTTTCATTCGCGATATTATAATTTTCACATATATCTTGTACCACCACACTTGTATATAGCTTGCTAAGATGAAAATTGAATTGATTTTGATGCGAAAATTTTGCTAATTCCAACATTGATTTTTTCCATTAAATATCAACATAAGGCCGTCGATTTAAAACCTCTTTCGATAATCTTATTTTTATATATAGAAGAATCCAATGAGTATTTCATTAATAAGTGCAATGAGTTACAAAATTTGAAGTTGAACTCCATGAATAAGAATTCAAGATATCTTTCTTTAGGAATTGTACTAATTCATGTGTTATGCATGTAACTGTCTTGGATTTCATTGCACTACTAGATCATGTAATTTTGAATTTAGTAATATAATATATGAGCATATGAGTTAATTATGTGATCTTTATCCTTGTCTTTGTAAATGGCTTTGATGATTATTTGTGCATCTCATTTTACTACATCCAGATATAGTTAGTTCTACACATTTGGTAAGTGCCTGTCTTAAAACCGATGCTTTAACATGTTTCGTTGTAAGAATTTAATCTATCTATATTTAATCTCCATATTCCTGTAAGTTAGCGCTTTCTGTATCTTTTATGAACCACCTAATCATGTAAAGTCCAAACCTTTTACTGCGTCAATAAAAAGTATTTTTTTCTAGAAGTTTGCATATGATCAATGATTTGAGTAGAACCATTATATTGATTCATTTTCACTTATTTGATCTCTTTTTTCATCTTTTATATCCTCCAATTAGTGTAAAGAGAATTTTACACAATGAAATTGAAGAATCTTATGAGTTTTATTGTGTAAGAGGTTATTATGATAAAACCATAAATGATTCATCAACATTCCTATGAGTGCCACAAGATCTTAATCTACCATAAGGAGCATGTTTGTTACCCTGAGGATCATATTTAGTTGTTAGAATCGATATATTCTCTCATGTAAATCGGCTGCAAACCAAAGTTGGTGAAGTGAAGGGGAATGGAAGAATATATGTTCTAAAGATGTATCTTCGGTTGTGCATGGCAAATAATGACTTTCTCCTATCATATTTGTTTGTTGATTTTTTTTGCAGAGGTGGCTAATCTTTTCATTATTTCCAGATGAAGTGACAAATTTTACTAGGTACAAAGAAGTTTCATATCACTTTCAAGTGAATAGAGGGTTATTGGTTCCTACTTACAGTGTGACCTACATTAAATTAACATATAGCTTATAACCAACAAAGACAGAGTATATGTTTGTATCCAACTCCACTTGATGCTCATGTAGTATTGGAATAACCATGATAAGATAAGGTTTATATGCATCGATAGTAAATGTATTCTTAATCAGGTCTGAAATCCATTGCCTTCCATAATCTGTCACTAATTGTATGGCATTGATATTATTAGGATAATTATCCGATAATGATATCGGTTTTGCAAGCCCTAATCTTGGTATCCCATTATCAATTTTCGTCCAATCTTTTGTTTCAAATGATTCCAAAGAAGAGTACATAAATATAGTTGGGAGATAAAATATTTATTTTGTCCTATCGATTATGTCATTTCCATAAGTGAAAGAAAATATCTATTTTTCCCTTCAACGTTTAGAGTGAACGAGATTGATGCTTTATCATAATTTACCTTTTGTCCCGACACTTTCTCATAGTCTAGTAAAATCTATTTCAAATGTGTCGCTTCACAGGTTGATGCTTCACATAATATTAAGACATCATTAACAAAAAGTAAATGGAATAGTGTTTGAGATAATTTTTCTGATTTTAAAACCAAATAGCAATTTCCTCCTTAAACTATCTTGAAGCATTTGCGATAATACACCCCCATATGTAATAAATAGGTAAGGTGATATGGGATCTCACTATCTGGTACTTTTGGATGGCGTGAAATTTCCAAAGTGTTTCCCGGTTAGCATAAAAGAAAACTGAATTGATGGTAAACATTGCTCGATAAGTTTTATAAATTGTGCATTAAAACCCATATACCTGAGGGCTTGTAATAGGAACAACCATTCAACTCTGTCATATGTTTTAATCATGTCTAATTTTATCGACATATAAACTTTTCCCCCATTTTTTTCTTTGATGAAATGATGGGTTTCTTGTGCAATGAGAATGTAATTAGATGTAAGGCGTTTCACCATAAACACACTTTGAAATTTCGAGATAACTTTATCAATAGTGCCTCAATGTCTATCGGAGATGAATTTAGAGATGATTAGGTACATAACATGTTATAGAATTAAAAGTTCAAACTCCGATGCCCCTGACTGTTTATGGACTTTAGGAATAAGAACCACCATTTTATCATTCAAATTTACCATATGATTTCCCTAATTAAGGAACTGCGGAATGGATGGTGTAACTTTTTGATCCCAAAACATCCAATAGGCTTGATAGAAATACGTAGGCTTCCCATCAAGATCTAACTCTTTGTTTGGTGCCATACATTTTTTTGTTGCAATTTTTCGACTTCACAAGGCACATAATGTGATGTAAATTACTCTTGAAATGGGGTAAAATTAAGATTTATGTTTCTTTATGTTGTGTCCCATACACCTTTAGCATCTTTCAATCGATATGTGGTATTCCTCTTTTGTATCTTATTTGCAAAAGAATGATTTTTTTTGTATTTCGATCTTTGTCTTGGAGTCAGTGTTGTTTTGATTATTTTTTTTTCATTTAGCATTATCCATATCGAGAAATTGTTCCAATTCTTTTTCTGAAATTAATATTCTGAGCTGGATTTTTGGTGTGATTTGTAAAAACTGCAATTATCTGATTTGTCTCGATAGATGTTTTACTTTCTTTTCTCTCCCTTGAAATTCAGTTTAACAAATTTGAAGCACACAAATAAATTGTGGTTAATGTATTCAATTCCAATTTATTTTAGTTTCCCTTTCTCTTTTCTTCACACTCCAGGGATTTAATCTAATAGTTTTCGAAGCAAAATATGTTCTACCTATATATATTGGCAATCGAAAAGCCATTTCTTCGAATTAATTTGTAGGAGAATAAGAGAATGATTCGAGTTATGATTAAATATATGCTTAACCTGAGATCTTGGGTATAGATTCTTCCATTCAGCAGATGCAACTTTCCTGTCCATCCACCTTGAACTATATAAGGGCCTTCCCAATTTCTACATCAAGTAATTTTTTTACGACGAAGCCCAAATCAACTATTTTGCATTCATATAGTGCATTTTTACATTGAGGTATATGATTAACACTATGAAGTTCGTGATTGGTGTAGAATTTCATTAAAATATCCTATATAGATCAATGACGGCAGGGAATCATTTGATAGATTTAGAAAATTTACCTGAATTGTTTTCGCTATACAGTTTCCATTTCATAAAAAAATTCACAAAAATTCAATTGTCCTTTTATTGACAATTTAAAAAACATAAATAAATAAAATAGTACATGCCATATTTTCTTGATGATGGACTTAATAGAGTAACTGCTCGAAGATATGACAAACCCCAACAATTGTTTCTTTTTTAAAATAATATTGTTAACCTCTCTAATTGAGGAGGAGGATATATACTGGCACACTAATCTATTATAAGAATGAAAGCACTGTCAGGTTAAATGAATAAAATGAAGAGCCCCTAATCATTACAAAAATTTAGGTCTTCCCACTTATAGTCTCCATCTCTTGTGTTAACTATAGTGGGTCGGACCTCAAGAGTTAGATAAAATCTGTGATTTGTATGTATTTGATGAACTATCAAAATAATATATAAAATATTATGTTAATTGCATCAATCATAGGGATTACTACAAAAAGTCTTACATGGATATGAATGAGTTTGATGCTGTCAAATATGAATGAGTTTATAGCTTTCTAGAGTGTCCAGCAAGTAATGGATGGGATGATGGTAGCAATATTTTTTTTGAACTTTTGACATACCAAGTTAAGTTCAAAAAGACAATAATATGAGGCCCATGTTCTGAAAAATGAGTGCAGGGGTGTTTAAAAATAAATGAACCCGGTTCCATACATTAGAAGCAAATATGCATGAGTTGAAGAAATGATCTATTGAGTCTGTATGATTACATGCTGGGATTTTAGAGGCAATTTGAAAACCAAATTGATTTAAGATATCATCAAAAGGTAAGAGATGAATAAGGAGTTTCCACATGAAATTTGTGATTTTCTTTTGCACTATAGAGTTCCATATTTTTTGAGTAGAGGATAAAATACCCGTGTGCGTGACGTGAAAATACCCGTTTGCATTTTGCTTTTAAATTTCAAAGATGTTTAGCTTTCACTTGTAAATGATTTTTCAAATGTTCAGACTTACCTTCGCTTCATGCAACTAATCTTTCTGTTTCGTGTTTTGTTTTTAAAAAAATATAAAAATTGAATTAAGTTTTTTCATCTTGTTTTTCTTTAACATACTTGTGAATTGCTGATGAAATTTGTGATTTGCAAGTATTATCCCTTCTTCAAGTATACGGAAGTCATATCTCTACAAAGTTAAGCACCTGTACAGTATATTTGAAGCATCTTAAAGTACAAAGTAAAGCACTATACCTGAAGCACCATAAGGTCTACTTGAAGCACCTCTGTAGAGATATTTTGTGATATAATTGTACCATAAATAGAATCTTTTTCCTTTTATGATTCTGTATGTGATTGTATATATATTGTACTCTTGTGTCATTAATAAAACACACGTTCATATTTTTTATGAAAGGTAAACAATACTTACATTTTCGGGTACAGTAACAAACGCTGCCAATATGAGGACAATTTGGGTGTAAATTCAGAATCAATATGAGGACAATTTTGCCCAAATTAAATTTGTCCCCTTCCTTTTATGGAAACAAAACAAATGCTGCCAATAAAAAGAAAACAAACCTTTTTAGTAAGTGTGCCAATAAAGATAAAACGGAAGGAGTATTATTAGTTTTAAAAAATAATATCTTTTTAATAATTTAATTAAAAAGTATGCAAATGAGTAGTTTATTTTTATGATTATTGTGTGGTGTTATCATACATGTCTAACAACAGTTGTCACCCTTAACCTAATACACAAAAATAAAGCACAAAATCTAAACGATTAGCTATATATCTACTGGTCTTTGTAATCAAATTGTAAAGTCACTAACAAAGTGGCGTACATTTTATTGGAGCCTAGCTTTCAACTCCTTCCCTTTGTCCTACTATGCCGGCCACCCTATTTAATCCCCTAAAATAATCTTCCCTAATCATCTCTCCCCATCCACTACAAATTACACTTAACTCAACCAATTAAGTACACTTAAACTAATCTCAATCCATTTTCTTAATCACATTCATCATGTTCAAAGGTGAAATCGACCTTCAAATTCCTCAATATCATCATATGCAACCACCCAACGATCCATGGATGGCTAAGTACAAGACCAACAATATCGACGACAAAAATGAAACTCTAATCCCCCAGTGAATTCAACACGTGACGAAACAACTCATGAACGACCATCCAACTACGACTACAACAACAACAACATTCATGGTGGAGGAAGACAACATGGTTCCAGCGTTGTCGAGAAAATCACCTTGGATAAACTACCACGACAGCTCTGGAACCAGCCATCATCATGAACACAACGACTCAATCAGCTTGAACCTGATGACACAGTTGATGGAATGCGCGGTGGCAATCTCTGTCGACAACATCTCCGAAGCTCACCGGATGCTCCTCGAGCTCACTCAAACCGCCACTCCTTATGGCCCGTCGTCCGCAGAGCGGATCGTGGCGTACTTCTCGCGGGCGATGGCAAGCCGCGTGGTGAACTCGTGGCTAGGGATTTGCACGCCGTTGATCAGTCACAAGAGTCTTCATGCGGCGATTCAGGTGTACAACCATGTGTCGCCGTACGTGAAGTTTGCGCATTTCACGTCCAACCAAGCGATTTTGGAGGCGCTCCACCGCTGTGACCAGGTGCATATCATCGACCTGGATATCATGCAGGGGCTCCAATGGCCCGCCCTGTTCCACATTCTGGCCACTCGCATGGAAGGACCTCCTCACGTTAGGATGACGGGAATGGGGACTTCCATGGAGCTTTTGACCGAAACAGGTACAATTATTAGATTATTCAAGTTTCAATAGCAGTAGCGGATCCAAAATTATAATGCATGGTCCCTGTTTAATTGACAAAAATATGTCTGTGATTTGCGTCACACCTACACATCCAATAATTTTGCACATACAAAATTTTCTGCAAGGACACGGTGCAGAAAATTTTATATGTGGGGGGTTTTGTATGTGGGGAGGTGATGGTCCAATGAGATATAAACAAGTGTTAATTAAAATTTGCAATT
>JAULKK010000007.1:3058961-3071670 GCA_032355705.1 Rubia peregrina
TCTCTATTACCCCCATCAAGCGAAGCGTAAAGCTTGGAACGCAAGAACTCAAATTGAGGACGGGGTAACCCCTTTGTAAAGATGTCAGCAAGCTGCAAGTCCATAGAAATATGAGCAACGTTCAGCTTGTCAGATGACACCATCTCACACACAAAATGATAGTCAATATCAATGTGCTTGACTCTTATGCGAAACCGGATTCTGAGCAAGAAAGAGAGCACTATTATTATCACACAGCAAAACAGGAGGTATACAAGTCGATACACGTAAATTCTGAAGTAAATTCATCAACCAATCTAGTTCTGCATCAGTATTAGCCAAAGCCGAGTATTCTGATTCTGAACTAGAACGAGAGACTGTAGGTTGCTTCTTACCACTCCATGAAACAAGGTTACCACTAAGAAAAATGACATAACCATATGTAAACGTATGAGTCTCAATACAACGATCTCAATCAGCATCAGAATAATCCAAAACTGGTAAAGCGAACGAATTTGCGTGAAACTGAAAACTATAATGGAGAGTACCACGTACGCATCGCAGAATTTGAGTACCAACCAGGTAATGGTCATGAGTAGGAGCCTGCATATACTGACTGACCATGTTCACAGCATCAGACAAGTCGAGACGTGTAATCAACAAATACTGTAGTGCACCACCTAAAGAACGATAAAGTGGGGTTTCCGAATGGCTTACCGGGAGAGCTGAAAAACTGCGAAGATGTAGCAAATGGTATAGCAACAGGGGGTGAATCCTGCATTCTAGAGCGCAACAAAATGTCCTTGGCATATCTAGATTGACCAAGGAATAAGCCATCGGAAGTACGAACAACCTCCAAACCCAAAAATATTGTAAAGTGCCAAGATCGGTAATCTTGAATTCCTGATTAACCTGATCAATAAACATCAGAATGAGAATACCATCATTCCCAGTAAGAATAATGTCATCAACATAAACCAACAAATAAAGTAAAGATGCACCATGTGAAAATACAAATAAAGATGTATAAGAGGAGCTGTACACAAAACCCAAGCCAATAAAAAAAGAACTAAATCGCTGAAACCAAGCCGAGGTGCTTTCTTCAAACTATAAATGGCCTTGCGTAAAAAACAAACATAATTAAGACGCATCAGGTCTTTGTATCCAGCAGGCTGCTCCATGTAAACCGGTGAATTAAAACGCCATTTAAAATTGCATTCTTGACATCAAGCTGTAGTTAAGGCCACTTTCGAGTGACAGTAAGAGACGAAATACTGTGAATAATAGGTGTTTTCACCACTAGACTAAATGTATGATCATAATCAAAACTAGGTAATCGAGAAAAATCCTGAGTAACTAACCTGGCTTTGTGCCGGTCAAGAGATCCATCAACCTTGTATTTTAAACAGTAAACTTATTTTGATCCAACAACATTGGCATGTGGAGGACGTGGAAACAAATCCCACGTATGTTGAGTGCGAAGAGCATCCATCTTTGAGTTTATAGCAGCAACCCATTCAGGATCTTGGACAGCCAAGCGATGACTACGAGGCTCAGTCTTAGCAAATAAGGCACTAAATAAGCAAGAAATATCATAATCTAAAAAATCCTTGCACTGAAGTGTACCAGTGCGCGAACGAGTAGCAATCACATGATGTGAAGAGGGTACTGTAGGTGAAGATGGCCTGGATCCTGAGGAAAGCATGGAACCCAAGGTGGGCACGTGGGCGACAACGGCCGAGCTGGGGACGCTGATGGAGAAGGTTACGCTGGAGAAGTTAGGGTAGCCGGGGTAGATGGTGAACCGACTACTCTCCACCACAAGATCCTACTGATAAAAGACTTCGTTCTAATGAGATAATAAAATTTAGCAAAGAGGATGTGGTTCCCAACGCTTTGCCTTATAGTGACCTGATGGTGATTATCGTTAAGATTGGAAACACCACAGTTCACAGGGTATTTGTGGACGGAGCGCAGTCGAAATCCTATTCGTTAATTGCTTTGTTAGATTGGGATTCAAACAAACTCATTTGAAGAAGTCTACATCCTCTCTTGTAGGCTTTATAGGATGAATGGAGACATCTTTCGATAACATACAAATGCCTCTTACCAAAGGTGAGAATGACAAAAATTGCACCATCATGTGTGACTTTGTTGTCATGGATGCACAAAGTCCATTTAACTCCATCATTGGTAGACCCTGGATAAATACAACGAAAGCGATATGGTCCACATATCACTTAGTGATGAAGTTCCCAACTCCAGCAGGAATCACATCGATAAGAGGAAATCAGCAAAACAACTAGGCAGTGCATGATTATCATGATGAAAGCAGGAAAAAATCCTGAACAAACAAAAATGGTTAGCACCATCTCAGATAATGGCTTACTCAAGTAATTGGAACCTCAAGTGGAACTCAGAGAAGAAATTAAAGCTGTCATTTTGGATGTTGAAGACACTTCAAAGTGTGTCAAGATAGGGAAATATATTCCAACCGAGGTGAAAGAAAAATTGAGAGAAATTGTGCAAAGTCACAAAGATACATTTGCATGGATTGTACTGAACATGGAAGGAGTCAATCCAAAAAATGCTACCCACTCTCTAAATATCAATGATTCGATTAAACCAGTTAAGCAAGAGCAACAAAGCTTTGCTAGCGATAGACCAAAAGCTATCGAAGATTAAGTTAGAGCATTACCTCATGCCGGTATTCTGAAGGAAGTGATTTACCCAAAGTGGTTAGCAAAGCAAATGATGGTAAAAAATGCGGATGCATGATGGAGGATGTGTATAGACTTCACTGATCTAAACAAGGCATGCCCAAAATATTGCTATCCTTTACCTAAAATTGATTAGTTTGTGGAAGCGGTATTAGGATAAGAAGTACTAACATTCTCGGATGCGTACAAAGGATACCACCAAATATCGATGCACCCAGAAGATGCAGAAAAGATAGATTTCATAACAATAATTGGAGTGTTTTGCTATATGAAGATGTCATTCGGCCTAAAGAATGTTGGCGCAACATATTAGCGAGTAGTCAAAACTGCGTTTCACAATCAAATAGGATGAAATGTTGAAGCATATGTTGCGACATGGTGATTAAAAGCAAAAGGGTACGCTAGTTCACGCTGAACTTAAAGGAGACATTGGATACACTAAGTGCGATTGGTATGAAACTCAACCCCAAGAAATGCATAATTGGAGTCGGCGCAGGAATATTTTAGGGTATAAAGTATCCTCAAAAGGAATTGAAGCTATCCCAAAAAAGATACAAGAAATAGTCAATCTCCCTCAACCGCGAACCATCAAAGAAGTGCAGGTATTGATGGGATCACTACCATCACTTTGCAGATTTGTCTCCAAAGCTGCGAAAAAACACTTCCCACTGTCTGACATCCTCAAAAAGGCCAATAACACTACAACAAACATAACCTTTTGCGACATGCAAACTATGTCGCTTATCAGTGATTTTGTATCGCAAATGTTAATTTGTGACATAGTTTGCGTCACACTTTATTATGACACGTATACCAGTGTAGCAAATTTTGCATCACATTTTTCCGTTGTGCCGTAAATTTTAGGACACATTTTGTGTCACTAAATTATGTGTCGAGAACTATTGCGACATAATCTGTGCCATTTAAGTCTAGTGATGCATAATTGTTTGAAACATAGTATGCGTCATTTTAAATATGGTGTTGCATGTGTGTTTACGATACATAATGCGCCATTTCCATTCATCAACACATTTCTTTTGGCGACATATTTAGGGTCATTCTCATTTCATGATGCAGAAATGTTTTGCGACATATTATGTGTCATTTTAAATATAGTGTTGCATGTATGTTTACGATACATAATGTGCCATCTCCATTCATCGACGCATTTCTTTTGGCGACATATTTTGCG
Source organism: Rubia peregrina (assembly GCA_032355705.1). Taxonomy (NCBI): domain Eukaryota; kingdom Viridiplantae; phylum Streptophyta; class Magnoliopsida; order Gentianales; family Rubiaceae; genus Rubia; species Rubia peregrina. The sequence continues at coordinate 3,062,853 of JAULKK010000007.1, forward strand.
CCATTATGATTTAGTGGCGCATTGTTGTTTACAACACATTATGCATTATTTAAGTTTAGCAATGCATAACTATTTGCGACATATTATGTGTTAATAAAGTTTACTAATGCATGTCACATGCGACATATTTAGCGCTATTTAATTATATTGACACGATGTTCATGAAACATCACGTGTGATTTTATATTTAATGACGTAATTATTTAGGGCACATTATGCAACTTTTATTAACACTACATATTGTAATTTACGACATTATATGCTATACAATAATTTATGTGATGCTATTTTCACTATCACAGAAAACCCCCTCGCGCCCCCCCCCAAACACAGGTTTTTTGAGGGGTCTAGAATTGGTTTTTGGGGTTTTGAAAACCGATGCCTAAGTAGGGAGTGAAACAGTTTCAACGATTCTCAAAGACCGGTGCCCCTCTTGGCATCGATATTTTTGTAGTACCGGTTTTCAAAAACTAGTTATTGCAACACCAGTTATTTTTGAACACCGGTTCTAAAAAATGGGTGCCCGGATTTTTTTATAAATTTAAAAAATTCCTTCTCTGCCAGAGAAAGGGAAAAATACCCAAAATAGATAATAGCAAGGCATAAAATAAATGCGAACTATATGAATTGTTTTAAAGGAACAATTGACCATATTAATAAAGGAAAACAATAAACTTAAAAAATATTGGAGCAACTTTATTTACTAGCCTTCGGACCTTCAAACACCTAGATATTCGATTATTCATTGCTTGACCTTAACAAAGCCATAGTGATCGATGTCAAGACGCTCCTTCTCAACCTTTAGGTCTAATTCAAGTCCCTCGGTAGCTTTCTGATGGGGAAGATCAGCAAGAAGTTTGAGACATACATGAGAGCCATTATATCCAGGTTGCTGAGGTTGCATTTATTTTTAGTCTCCTGAAGAAGACATCAATTTGAGACAAAGTCAAAAATGATAATTCAAACACTTGGCACACAACGAATAACAAAACTTGGTAGAAACTAGAGACCAGCACCTCCAGTAACAAATTAGTCTGTAGTCCGTATATTTTAATTACTGTGGTATACAAATATTAAAAAAAAAGTATTGTGCACTAAATTTTCCAAGAAACTTACATGCCTCACTTAATAAAAAAAAAGATAGAAGCTATTGGCTACACCCTTCTTCCAAAACTTAAATGCCTTTTCCGCCTTCTAAGTTTATATTTTGCAATAATATGTAAAATTTCTAACTTGAACAGATTGATCTAGTGTTCCAAATAACTTAACGTGATTTCGTTCCAATTGATTTTTATAAAGTAATGGATAAAAGACTCTCTCCAGTCAATCTTTAAATAATTTGTCCTCAACCAGAAAAGCTTCTAACGTAGACTTCGTGCAAGACAGTTATCTTTGCCACAGAAAATTTCCCATCATCAATCACAATCAGCAAAACCATCATCTGTTGTGAGGGGTCAACTTCTTTCAAATGTTCTTATCTGTATAAGATATATGACTAAAAACACTCTCCAATGAATGTAAACCTTCTCAACTTAAACAAACATCTAGATTAAAGAGAAACACCTAATTTTTTTTATTTAAGAGCCAAATTTCCTGGCCACCACTTATAAGAACAACTGAAATGAAAGTTATATCAATTAATGAACACACAAATAACCACTAGTCATGATCAAAAGAAGTGCACACCTTTCCAAATAAAAGAGAAATCTGAAAAACTGCCTGTTAATAATTCATTATCTCAGAATACCCATAATATACATATTACAATAGACGGTATTAGAACATTTCTACCTCAATTCCCTCTGAGCATGCTTCCAGATATTTTAAGGAATTTCCTGCAACTGTCATCTTTCTTTCTAGAGCAGCCAAATCATCCTCATCGCCATCGTTATCACCAAGTTCCTCCTTAATAGCTCACATCTAAATGACAACCAAGATGACTATAGAGACTGTCTTGAAGATCGTTGAGCAAGTTTTCTGAATACGTTGATGTCAAAGCCACCATAATACTTCCCGCCCTTGCCTTTTCAAAACATGCCAATATAAATAAAATCATATGCACTTTATATTCATTAAAGAGATCCTAACTAAACAACATGAAGATAACACAAATTCAACAGTGAACCAAAATATAATTGAATGACAAGAATCATGGAAGCTAAATCCTAACAAACCCTAATCCTGGAACTAGTAAGAAACAATGATTAATAATCCTAAACCTAATCCTAAAGCTCCAGCTCTTTCTGAAAGTCAATCAATTCAATCAGTCTAGTCTTCAAAACTGAAGACAACAACATATTCAAAGAAGATAAATCAACAGCTTCAAAACAGAGATACAAGCAGCCACACACTTCCACATCAGTGAAAACCAAAAGCTATAAAGTAAACTCCCTTTATAACACGCATAGACTGGTAAGGATAAGCTACTGTAAAGAGCAATAGCTTTAACATCATCTCGCTTCATCACCTCTACGAACTTTTCCTTGACTCCAACCATAATTAAAATTCAAACAGAAAAAATTAGAATTCAATAAACCTCAACAAAAAATAGAAAATTCAACGGAGTCATCTAGAGATTTACTCGGGATAGCGAGGGAGTTGACGGGAGGATTGTAGATGGAAATGACTGCAACGCCGTCGTTTTCGACCACCATGCTTACTCCAGGCGTTGCTGTGGCTTCTCGAGCTAATTATCCATGGTTTGTAATCAGTTTAGCTAAAGTAGGAAATCTTCCTCTATAGATACACAATAGAAGGCATCTCCTGGCAGAGCGGAAAACTTTTGGGCTTGCGGTGAAGGGTTGGACATGGAGGCCATGGTTGAAAAAGTGACACCTCCGGTCCGATCAACTTCTACGAGAAAAGTTGGGGTATCGGCGGAAATTAGGAAGAAGAAGATGTAGGGTTAATAATTTAGTTTATATAGTATAAGAGAGTAAGCGATTGAGATTATATTGATTAAAAATGAACGATTAAGATTAAGTAAGACAAAATATTTTAAATTTTAACAATTAATTCACACTAGCATCTGTTAGGAGTAGTACATACAGTGCTATTTCTTTTCCTTTTCCATTTCTATTTTAAATATTAATTTTATTTTACAAATTTAATAGATACTTTGTTGGCAAAGTCTTAGGAAAAACTGTCTTTCCATAGGCATATGAAAAGACGGGGTTGAATTAGAATTATAGAAAGGTAAAAGATTTTAGTTGCAGTATTAAAAATTTATTATGCAACGTAAGTTTATGACCAGATTAATACAACTCAAATTTTTTATCTTGATTTCTTCTATTTTGCAGTTTAAGCCTTGGTATTTCCATAACTTATGGATAAAACCGTCTTTCAAGAGACGGACTCTACTTTTTTATTATATAAATTATACTATTTATTATACTATTTAAATATAGTAAAATGTATAATTTATCATAAAGTCTTAGTTCTGCCTAACCATTAGATAGGTTATTTTATGATTAATATAATTAATGAGGTGATTTGATTTATATTATTTATTACAATGATATTCGCATAATTAATAAGTTGTCTTAACTGACATCGGTGGGCTTTCTATCCCGGCTTTGTGTCACCCAACGTCAGGTAAAATTTTACCCGACATTGGGTGAGATCAACTTTTAACTTCGCTTTTTTTCCAACCGAGTTCAAAAGAAATTTTTTAATTTCAGTTTTTTTAGAACGAAAGTTAAAAGAACTTTATACTTTCATTTTTCTAATAACCAAACTAAAAGAACTTTTAACTTCGGTTATTTACTCTATTTTCCACAACCGAATTCAATGAGCCAAAGTTAAAAACCTTTTGTAGTAGTGGTTATTAGTGTTTGTATATAAAGTCAGCGAGAGTTGACCGTTCAATAGTTAAAGTCAACTTAATTATTAGTGTTTATACATACTAAGTCAAGTAAGTGTTGACTGTTGATTAATTAAAGTAAACTTAGTTATTAGTGTTTTTATATAGAAAGTCTGGTAAGAGTTGACCGTTGAATACTTAAAGTCAATTTAGTTATTAGTGCTTATTTATAGAAAGTAAGTAAGGGTTGACCATTGATTAGTTAAAGTCAAACCTTAGTTATTAATGTTTACATATAGAAAGTTAAGTAAGGGCTCGTCGTTGACTAGTTAAAGTCAAATATTTTCATTCGTATTTATACATAAGAAGTCAAGTAAAGGTTGACCATTGATTAGTTAAATTTATCTTAGCTATTTGTGTTTTTATATAAAAAAAGTCAAGTAAGATTTGACCGTTGAATAGTAAAAGTCAACTTAGTTATTAGTATTTTTATATAGAAAATCAAGTAAGGGATAATCGTTGATTAGTTAAAGTCAACTTAGCTATTAGTGTATACTTAGATAAAGTCAAATAGGGATTGACCGTTTAATTAAAAATAAATCCTTAGTTATTATTGCTTATATAAAGAAAGTCAAGTAAAGGTTAATCGTTGATTTATTAAAGTCAATCCTTGGTAATTAGTGTTTATATATAGAAAGTCAAGTAATTGGCTAACTGTTAACTAGTTAAAGTCAAATATTTTTATTCGTATTTATATCTATATCTATACTATACTAAAAGCGTGAATCCCTCATTTGCGCGTGAGTTTAGGTACGGTGGCCGGTTGCTCGAGCCTTCAAGTTGGTCCTCCTCCCTGCTTCCTCTCACTGTTTCCTTCTTCCCCATTCCCAGTTGACGGTAGCCCATAGACGGTAGCCCAAGGGCCGGTTATCTCTCCTTATGCCGCCTCCCCAAATCCCCTTGCTCCTTCCCCAATTGCCAAGCTTCCCACCGTCTGCTACAGGTAAACAACCAGTCGCCAGTATTCAGTCATCTTGAAGGCTCACCGTAGATGTTTTCTCTGCTTTCCTTCTTCCCAAATTGGAGGTTTTCCTACCGATTACTGTTCTTAGCGCCAGTATCCGGTGAAGATCTCGAACCCTCCTTTCACCGCCGCTTACTTTGACCGAGATGAATTCCAATGCCTCGGTTCACCTGCTTGCTCTGGTCGCCCTGCTACTACTTGTCACCCTTCCGTTGTTCCTACAGGTGATTCATCCCCGCTTATGCTACTACATGTCACTGCTCTGCTATTCCTACAGGTGACTCATCTTCCCTCCTCCCTTTTTATTCTTATCTCGTCCTGCTTTATTTTCACCCCCATTCCTATCCGACCTCACACAGGTAAATTTCAGAATACTCCTTCTGTTTTGTTTCCTTGGTTTTTGCTCTTCTCTAGGTTTTTCCTCTTCCACAACCTTTTTTGCCTGACTTTGTATAGTTACATAAATCCAGAATTTTTCCTGCCCTTGGTTTTTGCTCTGACTTTTCCGTCGGTTTTACTTCTTTTCCCTGACCTCAATGAATGGCAAATCAAAAGTACTTCAGTTTCAACGCACTCTAAGTGTTACTTCAGTTTTAACGCACTCTAAGGTTTCATTTAATGTATTTGCTTCTTAGGATTTCATGTTCTTAGACTGACTCTTTGGTTTTAGTTTGTAATTTTCATCATTGCTTACGTGCCATTCTTTAGCACCTTTTTCATCCTACCAAGCAGTTGCTAATCCATTTTCAACTTTGCCGCAATGATGAGAACTGTTTCTATGAGCATGTGATTGCTTTTTTTCTCTACTTGATCATTGAAGCTTCTAATAGCACTTGACCGGTATATGTGATTGCTCTTGACTGTATATGTGATTGCCCTTTTACACTTTTTCTATAAGATAGATTTGATTAGCATTTTTTACACTCTTCTTTATCTCTTTGGTTTTAGTTTGTAACTTTCATCGTTGCTTACGTGCCATTCTTTAGCACCTTTTTCATCCTACCAATCAGTTACTAATCCATTTTGGAGCTTTGCCGAAGTGATAAGAATTGTTTTTGCTCTTATGGTTTGGTTGGTTGTGCTTCTGTACAACCTTTTTTTCCGAACCTTAACAAATACCAAATCAAAAGTACTTCAGTTTTAACGCACTCTAAGTGTTACTTCAGTTTTAACGCACTCTAACTGTTTGATTTAATGCCTTTGCTTCTTAAGGCTTCAAAGTATATATTTTTTCCCTTGAATTGATTGAATCTAAGGGGGCTACATAATTTACATTGCATTGTAATAATATTTTGTAAAAATGGGTGGGAATTTTACTTTGCAGCAATCATTCTTGCTACTTTGATTGATTAGAAATTTTAGAAAATATCTATTCTATGGGTATGGTAAATTTGTACCGTGTTTGTGTTTTCTGGGATGTTTAGTCTTAGATGAAATGGAATTGGATTGATTAATTGATTTTCTTGTTGTTTGCGGAGTGTTGCAGTAGGCTGTGGTTGTATATCGAATATGAGGGGTTCGAGTTCGGCAGAGTTGGAATCATACTTTCCTATCAGACCTGTGTATCAACCTGAAATCCCCAAAACCCACTTCAAACCCCGGGTATGTACATTTTATCTGTTCATTTTCAGTGGTTGGAGTTTGATTCTTTTACTGAAAGGTGGTGTAATTAGAATGTTGTGTGGAGTTTATTTATTCGTAGGGTGGGGGTGAAATGCTTGTTGTGTTTGTTCGATTATGCAGGTTGGTAAAACTCATAGTCCGACAAAATGGAAAGCTGCATTTAATGACGATGGTCATTTGGATATAGCGGGTGTTCTTAGGAGAATCCAGAGAGGGGTAAAATTATACACTATAAGTTAATTATGACACATACTTCTCGCATACTCATTCAAAATTGCACAACAGAAGTGGACGAGATGTTTACTGAGTTTTCATATATAGCATCCAACTGATGTCAAAATAGGGCTAATTGGAATTCTCACAATATGTTGAAATGATTATTCAATTTACGTGTGCTTATAATAGGGGAAGAGGGAGATGGCAATTTTCTTCCACTGATTATGTGCGCTTTCTTAGCTTGTTGTGTTCTTCGCGTATATTTCTTGTATGCTATTCTCTGCGAATCAATTAGGGTGTCCATCCATCAATTAAAGGTGCAGTTTGGGATTTTTTGTTAGGATGTTTTGATCCCAACAGCAGATTTGATGACAGACAAGAACTTAGAGAAAGCCGAAGGTAAGGAGTTCTTTAGTAGTTCATAATAACAATCTCCACTTTAGGAAACTCCCTTGCATTGATGTTTTAGTCACTGCTGCAATGATTAAGTTTTTGTAAGATGAATGGCGTTTTGCATTTGAGAACATTGTCATAAGATTTAAAATCTTTAATATGTTCAAGTTTTGAGTTTTCTAATGAGAATCATCATTTTTGCTTAAGTATGACACTCACTTATGGGATGTCCACGGGTTTTGTTAATTTTGGTTTCCGGAATTATTTCTTGGATTTAATTGATCATCCTATATTTGGGATGCTGCATAATTGTGTATTGCTAGATTGATTCTTATGTTGATGTAGCTGAATTAGATTTCGGTTAGAGTAATTGTTGGTTTGTTGGGTTATCAGGGGTCTGTATGCTGCATGGAAAGCTGAATGTAAACAGGTGGAGCCTACTATCGGCAGTGGAAAGTTTCTTACAGAAGTTGTAGCATATGATCAATCTTCAGAAGAGGCTTCAGTTGACAATGGAGCTGCGCCGGACAAAAAGGTGGCTCAGTGGAAGGAAGGATTGAGTCAAATAGGTTGGTACTCAAAATTAAACAGTTACATATTCTCCGTCATTCAGAATTTTATTCATATTCCGGAATCTGGGCTGTGATATACCCCCTCCTTAATTCGTTTGGTTGCATTTTGCCTCTTACTTGGGTGTCGCTATTTTACAGAAATCTACATCTGTGCTGCATCCATCATTAAAATGCATGCTTAAATTTTTTTGCTGCAGGTCTGGATGTTGCCCGCACAGATCGCACTTTAGTGTATTATGAGAGTGTAGAGAACCAAGCAAAACTTTGGGATGTTCTTGCCATATATTCTTGGATTGATAAAGATATTGGATATGTTCAAGGTAGAGATGTCTCATTCCTACCTGATATGGTAATACATCTTATAAATCTCATGTTTATTTCCCCTTTTGTAAACAGGAATGAATGATATATGCTCTCCATTAGTTATTCTTCTAGAAAATGAAGCAGATGCATTTTGGTGCTTTGAGCGTGCAATGCGCAGACTGGTATTTCTTGGCTTCCCTCTATTTGCTATCAATGCTAGCACAATTTGGTGTGCATAATGCTGATTCTATGCATGTAATAAGTTTTTAGTCGAGGTCTATAGTATCAAATGCTTGGTCTGTGCCAATCTTGTACATTTTGTTTTCGGGAACACTGCTTGCTTCGGGCGCCTTGCTACTACGTGTCATCCTTCTGTTGCTCCTACAAGTGACTCATCTTCGCTCCTTTCTTTTTATTCTTACCTCTTCCTGCTTTTTTTTTACCTTCTTTCCTATCTGACCTCGTACAAGTAAATTTAGTGATTGTCCCGCCGTTCCATTTCTTTTGTTTTGTTTTTCTACAGTCTTTTTGGCTGACCTTGTACAATTACATTTAAGGAGGTAAATTTAGAGATTGTCATGCCCTTTTATTTGCTTGCTTCTGCTTTTTTATTGTTGTACTTTCCTGGCGTTCTATCGAATTCCAAATCAAAACCACTTCAGTTTTAATGCACTCTAGGTGTTTGATTTAATGCTTAAACGAAAGTTAAATTATTTTAGTTTTTGTGGGGAATTTTTAGTTTAAGTGAGTGTACGGTTTTGAGCAGTAGAAGATATGACAGAGGCATTCTCCAATCAATATGTACTCCCTCCGTCCCACTAGTTTTGGAAATTTTTTGTCAACTTTCTCAGACCATGTTTGACCATCAATAACTTTAATTACGGA